>PVIU01002320.1:0-48179 GCA_004026605.1 Ondatra zibethicus
ACACACACACACACACACACACACACACACACACACACACACCTTCCTCCACTTCCCTTTCTGGTCTTCAGCCTCTATACTTGGAGGAGCAGACAAGGTTGTGATGGTGGAATCAAGGTGCCCAAACTCATAGTCGATGAAGTTGGGAGTTGAGAGGTGAAAGCTAGAACAGAGAGGTTCAGTGAACAGAATTGGAGGCAGAGAGCTGTGGCGGGCTTAGAAGAAGCTGGGAACCAAGGAGGAAATAAGGTTTGAGAGAATGGTCCTGAGTCTGCCCACTTCTGAGTCCTCTAGGCCTGAGTACTGGGTTGGCTAAAGTGCCTGCATTTGGCAGACTACCCTGCAGGAAAGTAAACTAACCAGCTTTAGATCCTCTCCAGGTCGCATCTGGAATATTCTCAAGGTCCTCAGCCCGCTGCTAAGCTCCCCCAGTTTGTCCCAGGCAAACATATCTCACAGGTGTGCTAGCCACTCACTTATGCGGCTGCAGACAGGAAGCAGCAATCCGGGACCCGATAATCAAACTCACACACACAGATTTGGTAGCCACCTCAGAGACTCCACCTGGCCCTCCGGGAAGCCCAAAGACGTGGCGGAAGGGATTGTGGAGAGCGGCATTGATTGGCAGGGAGTGTTTCCGGCAACTACTGCAGCGGTCCCGCTGATTCTCTCTTCCCGCTGGCGTTCACGGTCACGGCCGACCGGAGGCTGGACCGGCGTAATTTACGAGGCAGGAGGAGAATCTGCCCTTAAAGGGGCTACGAGCAGCAGAGGCCCAGCTCAACCCGATTCCCAGGCTGGTAACAATGAAGGAGGGGGCGCTGCAGTTCCCCACCCAACTCCTTTCTCTCAATCCCCTACCCGCCCCCCAACATCGCCCTTTGTCTCAGGATCCGCTGCCTCCGCCTCCCAGCCAGTCACAAAGTACAGGGGCCAGAACTGAAGAAGGAGGGGTGCATCTCTAGGTCCAGTTGGAGGGCAAAGAGGAAGGCTTTTTATGTATAGATCCTTTCAGCCTCCAACCACAGACCCAAAGTTCCGAGACTGGCAGGCTCTGCAAAGAGCAGTCCAGATAAGCCCCAGCCCTCCTATACCCTGTCTTTACTCTTCTCCGCGCGCGCGCGCCTGCCAGCTTTCCGTCTGTTGTCTCACTCCTCTGGAAACACAGGGTGGAGAAGCAGGAGACTGACAGAGTTAAATGCAGCTTGGGCAGTGTGAAAGCGCCCACTGAAGTGAGGGGCATCTTTCACTCTCCAAGGCAAGCCAGAGAATATTGGGCTCCCCTAGTAACATGCCGCTTCAAGTTTGTTTACAGGGTTGTTCACAGACACAAGCAAATGTACATACACAAAGATGAGCCCACCAAAGTATTGGGTCCAAACCCTCTTCCTACTACATTTGCAAGCAGGCAGCTTCTTGGTCTCTGTTTGGCTCAATAGAGCGAAGATACAGTCACATTCTTTGATCCTCCATTGGGCACCTGACACATCTTGCCATCTACTACATATGTTCACCTATGTAAAAGTTCCCAGAAAACATGTCCACTCCAGCTGTCCACACAATCTCCTGTGGGTTGGCCATAGGAATGAAGTACCAGTCTTCCCACCCCAACCCCCACCTCCTACACCAATCTGTATCCCCTCTTCCAGTGACTGGTGGACTCTAGAGTGTTGGATTCAAGCTCCATCACTCTGATATGATTCCTAAAGCTTGGTAGGAAAGAGACTAGAACACTCCAAAAAGAAGGGGGCAAAGTTATGCAATATCCTCTTTCCTTTGCTTTAAACTTGATTTCTGTGAGCTTCTTTGTCCGTATCTGTCCTGTTGACCTTGTCTGTCTCTAGTACCTACTGTAGCTCCTGTGGTAGTCAGCATCCTCTACCTCTGTCCCCAGATCTGTGTAGTACTGTGTGTACTTCCCTACTCAAGCATCTGTCTTTAGCACGTTTTCCCTTTATATACTCCTTGTACAGAGCTGCTTCATCAAGTTAATATTAATAATTAAAACATGGATGTATGATGATGCGATGTTTTGAGAACCATTTCTAAGACTGGCTTCCCCACATAGAGTCTCTTCTTCCAGGAAAGAACAGGAACCCTGGTCCCTTAGCTATTTATTTTATTTTCTCCATTTCAGGCAAATGACAAAAATAATACATACATAATAATAAAGAAAGCGCAAGTTGCATGGGTAACAAAAATATATGACCAACCAAGATCTGTTGATGAGCTGCTATATCTAGTCCCAAGAAATTACTGGTGGAGAGAAAATTGGGGGGTGGTAGACTGAGGAAGAAGAGGAATCTCTGAAGAGTCACTGGGCTGTAAAAATTAATGTGGGGGGAGGGAGTGGCTTCAGAAAGGAGGTCTGCATAGCAGGAACTGAAAGAACTGACAGAAGCAGGAGGCAGTGAGAGTGTCCTGGGGGCTGGCATATGGTGATTGGTGATTGGTGGACCTAGATCCGCAACTCTGTGGTTGCAACTGGTAACTTCACTCTGGGAAGATAGTCTGTGCACTGTGAAATAACAAGGCAAGGGACAAAAGACCCCTAGAGCTGGTAAGATAGTTTCCAGTTCTTGAAGCCAGCAACCCCTCAGGGCCTTTTCAGAGCCAGAGCCGCTCAAAGCTGGGGTGGAACACATTGTTCCCCTGCAGCAGCAGCAGCTCAACACAATTCTTTCTCTAGGAAATGCTTTCCATCTGGCTGGACACTTGAACCTGCCTCTCGCTCTCAATTACCCTTTCTAAATTGTCTGACTCCAGATTTGGGAGTCTCCCAATTCTTCCACCTTCTTTCCAGGCCTAGAATAGCAGGTTCCCCTGTGGAGTCAACTATGCCTCCAGTCCTGAAATCTCTCTCCTTCTCCTTTCTTATGTCCTAAACCAGAAAGAGTAACACATTTAAACCAAATCTCTTTCTCTCTTTACTCCTAATTCCCAACTCCCTTGTAGAGCCTGGACACAGGCAAGAAGGAGACTTTGGGGTGCTCATATAAAAATCGCCTCAGAGTGAAGGAGAACCAAGAGCTGGGTGAAGGGCTGCTGACTGCTTCTGGATCTGAATAAAGAGGAATGGACCTGAAATCCAGTAAATTCAGGCAAATGACTATTAATTTCTTATGATATATACATAGGAAGGGTCAATGGAGGAAGAATTTCTGGTCTAAAATGGGAGGTAGGGGTGTTAAAGAGATCATGAGTAGTAACTGGTCTTTAATTTATGTCCCTTGACACTTCCAATATGAAACAGAGAGCACCTTGTTGGACGGTGTCTATGCAGGCTTCCAGATTCAATAAACTGAGGAAATTAATGAAGGAAAAACACTACAGCCCTCTTAAACTAAGAAGCAATACTTGAATCTGTCTAGGTGGGGATTGTATCAATGAGAAGCTGTTTGTCTAAACTCCAAAGTCTAATTTATTCCAATGTTAAGACAAAGCATCTTGTGCCTGTAACTGGGTCTTAATAGAATTGCTTGAATAACCGAGGTAGGAAAACTGCGTGTATGTAAATTTCTATCATCCCCAAAGAGGTCCGCCTTGGGTCTGATCTTTCACGAAGTTTTGCGCGCTGATCTGCATTTGCCGAAGTCACTATCTAGCAGGCAGGAGATGGACTCTGGCTGGAGACGGGCTCGTCAATCCGGGTTCCCTGGATGCTAATGCAGCCGGAAACGCAGCTCACGCAGCTCCTTGGATCAATGACTCAAACTCGGAGTAAAGCAGGGACCGCCGGCCCAGATCCGCAAACAAAGCAAACCCGGGAGACCTTGTCTTCCGGCCAGGCAGAGCACCCCCCCCCCAACCCACACGCCCTTCCTTCACGTGTAGGAAAGCAGGGAACGGTTGGCAGGGCCCTGGCCGCTGGAGAAAGGCACCCTGGAGCCGCCGAACCTCTGTGCAGAGTGCGCCTGGGCCCGCGGAAGGTGGTGCATAGCGTGAGGCGGGTCACCCGGCTGCCTGCAGCGGCCGCCGCGCAGACGCCCTGCCTCGGTCTAAAGCGGACGCCTTTTTGTGGCAACGGGCGTCCAGATTTCCTTGCCAGGGTCTACGTCCTGAGCCCTTTCCCGCTAGATCGGAGCATCTTGAGCGGTTGAGCGCTGCTGGCCTACTCTTTGCCTCTCCGGAGGAGGCCTGAGACAAAGACCCGTAGCCGCCGACGGATGACACAGGCTATTAGACCTCTCCCTACTCAAACCTCCTTAGTGCTCCCGCTTGGGGATAGAGACCAGGGAGAGGGCTCTGAGACCTCGGTCTAATCTTGTCCCTGATTCACTCCTGGGAAGAAAACTGGCGCGCCCAAAGTCCTGGCTGTTGCCGGCAACTCAACACCCAACGGAGCCCGCAGCTCTGGCCGCTTCCCAGGGCTGCCAGGCCCCCAGGAAGGACGGGATGACCCCTGCTGGCCAGAGCTATGGAGACTGTCTCTTTGGGACCTGATGCGACCCCTGAGTTTGCAGGGGACCTTGAAGAACAGCCTGTGTCTGAGGTACTACCTGGGCTGCTGGAATTAAGGTTCTTTAGTTTTCTTAGCTAAGCTTGTCATTAGTGATTCTCCTAAGGTTTATATCCCAAGCTGAAGCTTGGCAAGGGAGTCTATAGATTGAACCTCAAGGAGACCCAATCTTTAGCCAGTGGGAACTAGCCCGATTCCAATGTGTAGTTTTCCTGCTCAAGTCAAAGCCTTCTTACTGAGAGGAATTGGAGACCAGTCTTCACATCCTGTTTCTTTGATCCCCAATGGAGAACTTCCTTCAAGGACTGGTCTGTGTGGATGGAACCTTGATTGGAGAACTGTTTGTGGGAACATAGAGTCCACTCGGGAGCATGGAAGGATGGCCCATAAAGTGCTCCAGTAGCTCTGCTGTGGCCGCGGCTGTGACATGCAAAGAGCCTAAAATGCACAGATACGATATTTCCTTTAAAATATACACACGGAGACACTTTCATCTACTGCATGGCAAAGTAGTATACTGGAAAAAGATGAAAGATAGCCCCTATATTTACAAGCAAAAATTTATTTACATATATAAACAAGACACGTGCATATATCCTACATAGGGGAGGTACTATTCTCAGTTCATTTAGTTACTTTCCATAACATGAAGAAGTATTGCATGAAAGTTCATCCAGATAGTAATATAGCAGTAAAACCTCAGTAAAAATTGTATCATATTCTTACATAAATACAAAGTGTATATCTACCCAATATATGAAGAAAAATCTGTACATTATATTGGCAAATTCTTTGGACTCATTTTATTTATTTCAAGCATTTAAAAATAAATATTAGAATCAGAGCTGAGGACCTGGAAGGCAGGAAGCCTCTCTACCATAGCTGGGTGTAGAGACTAGAGCCGGGTTTAAGTGTGTCATCATCGAGGACCAGAGAGAAGTGCTGACATTGGTAAAGCAGTCTCCATATGCTTTCTTTTTTTTCTGTCTAGTATTTCTGTCTTTGAAACAGCCATGTATGACAACCAGCATTATTTTATAAGTGGTCACTTTTCTGTCCCCCCCCCCATCTCTTGTCTGAAGCTGGAGACTAGAGAACATATCCTGTTTAGGCAGGATTCCCCATATGGAATTGTTAGAGCTCTCTAATTAGGTCACATCGTGTGTCACAAGATGCACATGGCTAATGCAAACCTGTCACAGCAATCCTCTATGCAGCCAGGTAGGAAAGGAGTGGACGTGTTCTGGAGAGGTGTATAAAGATGCCCATGGGCTCCTTTAGGTTAAGGTTTGTACGTTTAAAAAGTATTTTCTAATCTCAAGCCTAGGCAGCACCATGAAGCAAGGCCTGAGCCTAGGCCCATTCTGCTCTCAGGCAGGGCAGAGGCTTCAGGCCTTCTCTGCTGGGCTCTGATTTTGATCCTAACACTTAGCCAGTCAGAAGCCAATCTCTGGATCTACACAAGCAGCAGAAGAAAACCTATCCAATAACACAAACTTTTGCAGAATCATTTTCCGACACTGAATGGTGTTATGGCTTGTGAAAAAAATTCTTATTTGAGTCTTTCAAACCCTGGACTCAAATACATATACCTATGGAAGGATTCTTTAAATACATATGCCTATGGAAGGATTCTTTAAATACATGAGACAGTGCACTCACACGCAGCAGAGATGTTATGAGTCCACAGGTTCCATGTAGAAGCAGCCATATTTTACAGTCCAAAGGAATCAATTAATTAGTGCCTCCCAGTGTCGTCATTGTCCTCCCCCCAACCAGCCCACCCCCACCCCACCCTCACTCTGCCACCCTGCCAGCGGCTGCTGGGCTGTGCACTTGTGCGGTGGAGATAGATGTGCCTGGCCAGCTCGCTGGTCCTGTTAACAAGCCTCATCATAAAGATGAGAATGATAAGGAGAGCAAAGACGCTCAGGAGGCCTTGGGGAGGGCTTCAAGTTCCTAGTCTCCTGAAGCGACTGCCTTGGCTCCCGTTGGGTTTGTTCAGAGTTCTTCCTTCTGGGTCGGTCACATTGTGAGCTAGGGCTAGGATAACTCTTCCTGTCCTCTGGCCTGAATTTTGACTTTTCTTCATTGAGCTCCATTTAAAAATTTAAAAGACCACACACACACACACACACACACACACACAGAGAGAGAGAGAGAGAGAGAGAGAGAGAGAGAGAGAGAGAGAGAGAGAGGGAGAATGAACCTTTCCCCAAGCCAGGCTATTTTTCTTCTGTCGGTGCTGGGGGCCTCCACCAGCTCCTTTTCTTACATTTCTGAGTAGTACCTGTGGTCTATGCCTGGTGCTCTCTTCCCTCCTTCAGCTCAGCTCTTGCGCTCTCTGCCCTTTGCAGTTGCTTTCTACTGGGTTGGTGTGGATTCTGGCTCCAAGGAGCTTGTAAAAAGCATAAATATACAAGTATGCCCCGGTTATCTTGCATGAGAATGGAGGATGAACACTTCATGAAACCAGACCCATGAAAGAAAAAACAAAACAAAACAAAAAAAACACCTTGGGTGAAATTGCTGGTTTGGGTTGTAGCACTTAATTCTATTTATTCTCACTGGTGTGCATACTTAACAGAGAGATATTGATATTAAAGGGCAAGGGGGAATTAATTTTACTTTTATAGTTATCTATTAAGAGCAAAAGATGATCTGAGTCTCCTTTAAAGGGACCAAAAAAGGGGGGAGCGAAAGGGAGGAGGAAGGGAGAAATATGACTGAAAGGGAACAAAGATCTTTGCCTGAAGAAACAATGTAACACTAGACAGAACTATAAAGTCTGGGAATGTAAGAACCGGGGACTCTCTCAGCTCCCCCTCCTTTTGTGGAATCCAGTCCTCTCTACTTTCCCCTGAAACCACTGCCCTAACTACACAGTGGTGTTTAAGGAAGAATTCATGCAATTATCTGGATAATTGTTGGGAGAGAGAAGAGAATTTCCTTTTTATTGTCTGACCCTCTCTGGAGTCTGTGTAAAGGAAAGAGAGGAGGGGGCAGGTGGTGTGGGAGATGTAGAAGGGGGAAAGGAAAAGGTAGAATCTCTAAATATACCCTAAGTCCTGCAAAATAGTTACTCTTAAATCAAGGAGGTCCCAGGCAAGGACTTACAGATCTGAAATATGGTGGAGAAATGATAAGATCTGGTTGAAGTTCTCGGATCCAGTTTCATTTTCATTTTGGATATTAACTTGGATTCACTTTGTCTACATAGATCTGCCTCCTCTAATACTGTAATCATCACAAGTAAGTGGATAATAGATAATTATAGGGTGTTGATAATATTATTTTATAACCATACAAGATATGATTAGAGTTAATGTTGGAACCTTTGTTGGAAGCTGGAGGCAAGGTAGAGAGGCCCTAGGAACCTTTCTTATTTTTACATGTAAAGGAATCTCCAGAAATCCCTAAGACTCTAAATTCCTCTCTGGATTTTTAAAGGGAAATCTCTAGGATTTTAGAGGATATAAAGTCCAAAAACAAGATGGGGAAACAATAATTTGATACTCAGCCCCTCTTACATAGTCTAGGGGACAACGGGTGTTGCTTTCACCTCAATGGAAAGCGTAGTTCTCAGTACAAGGCCAGTAGGGTTATGGAGACTTGGTGGGTGAGGTCCATTAGAACAAGACAGGAAAGGAGCTTATCAAAATCAAGTTCATTGTCAACCCCAAATGAGAACTAGGCCCAGAATGGAACCTTCTTTTATCCCCAATTTGTCTTTCCTGGAGTCCACTCCTCAACACCGGAGCACAGGTAAATGTGCAGCTGGAGCTAGGGAGGCCAGTTAAAGGCAGGAATCAGGGAAAGATAGTAATTTTTTTGTTGTTGTTTAAAGAGTGGAGCAATCTGGAGACTGCAGGAGAAAGGACGAGGATGAATGAGAGGACCACAGAAACAGAAACAAAGAGTGAGGCCATAGTGTTGAGAGCAGCCATGAGCAAGGTATAAACAAAGAGGAGCAGCAAAAAGAACCAGGAAATAAAACATAAGGAAATAAAAAGAAAGGGTAGAAAATGGGAAGAAAAAAAGCTAGAAGAGAGAGAGGTGCAAAAAAGACAGAGGCAAGGGTCAGTATCTGTTCTGACTGCAGCAGTCTGGGTGGGCGGGAGGACCAAGACAAAGTGAAGGTCAAGTTAGCATCGGACCTTATAAGGAAGGCGTCGGTCCTCTGTTTCAGCTTCTCTCTCTAGAAGGACTTAGCACTGGCATTTCTGGTCTTGTAAACACAGGACTTAAAAAAAAATAAAGCTCCCCTCCTCCCTTTATTGGGGGTAAATTTTACAGCCTGGGGAAGCTACGGACAGAGAAGTCAACTAATGAACACTCCAGGAAACTTTTCTCTTGCTTTCTGCCTCTGGCTCCGCTCTCTGCCAGCTGGGTCTGCCCCAACCTCTGCCTGTCTTCTGTATCTTCCGCCATTATCTCTAATCCTGGGCAAGACTTCTTCCCTCCCCATCGCCCCTACAGACTTGTAAAAACCCTTTCATTCTACAGCAGCCAAGTGAAGAAGGACTTCAAGAATTCTAGAGAAAATTAAGCATTATAAAGAAAACTTCATTTACAGCTTAAATGTCTGTCTGGATATTATGGTTTTCTTCTGAAGACAAAGTGAAATATTTGGTAAGGAAGAATGAGGTCACAGGGATGGGGAGGGCTGGTATAGTGGTAAGCTTGGATTTATTTATTTCTCAGATCATGAGGTAGAAAGAAAGGGAGAGGAGGGAAGTGAGAAAGAATCATTTTAATGAGGCAATTACCAAAGAAGGGTGCAGCTGGTGAGACTGGAAGCGAAGTTCTAGCTGCAAAGACCTGGTACTCACCCCATCCCGACCTTCTGTGTGGAGAAGCTAGCTTATTTGGTCATTCCTGGTTTCAGAGAGCTAGGAGTCGGGACGGAGGAAGGCCAGGCTCAGGAGAGTGAGTCAGAACCTGAGACAAGCAGCAATGCGATCGGCAGGCACTCGGTAGGTAGGCAATCGGTGATGGGTACATCTGGGAGGAAGGAGAAAGGATTCTTTCCTTCCTTCCAGGGCACAGAGAAGATGAGGAGCGGGGTGAAGTTAAGGGGGGGTATTGGTGTAGGGGTATCTATGAACAACTTACCGCCTTTCCCCTGAATCTCACCACTTGTTTCTGGCTCCTCTGTGCTCATGCAGTCATCTTAAGGCCTAATTATTTCTTTCGAAATTGGAATTCTATAGTAAGAGGAAGGAAGGCGCTTGGATGCTTCAAGAGTGTTGGTGGCTAAAGCCCGTGCTGTAACCCCTCCTCCCAACTGGCCTCTAAAGCTCCACTCTACTGTGCCTACCTGGTTGGGAATGTCTCCAGTCTATAAGATACCTGAAATGGGGCTGAGGTCTGGGTGGCAGCATCCAGGAACTGCAGACAGGGTCAGCTGATAGAATGATCAGGGCTGCTATCTTGATGCCTTCCTACCCAGTATCTTATATGAAAAAAAGGGCTCTATCTCCTTGTTTCTGGTGGTGGTAGGGATCCTGGTTTTTCCACACGATGTCTGTTTCTGGGATCTGAAGAGATAAGTGTTTTACCCATAGGCAAGGTGCCACTGTGTCTCAAAGTGCCTGGATTCTTTGGATAGGAGCTGAGGGTAGCCAGGTTGGGGACCTCTGCGGTCAGGAATCCACAGAGGGGGTGGCAGGCCTTCTTTGGCAGGGCCTAGAATTCTACTCAAAGTATTCCAAATGTTTGAAATGGACTGAGAATGTCCCTTCTTCAACTTGTAAAGGGGAGCCTCAGGAAGTCAGGGAGTTATTAGTTGAGATGCTTCCCCCATAGTGTGAAAAAGACAGCCATACCCAGACCTTACCCACAACAGTGTTTTCCATGCCTGTGACAGAAGTTTGAGAGACTTGAAAGGAGTGAAGCAGAGCCAGAGGCCCTGTGAAGGCTGTGACTGTGGTGGCAAGGAGAACCTAAGGGGCTGAGAAGGGATCACCCCAAACCATTTCCCCAGAGAAGCCAAACATACACAATAGATTCTGATGCTGAAAAACACCAGACAATCTGCTTGGAAGGGGACATAAACCAGCAAGCGGATGCAGGTTAATAAAACCCGAAAAAGCCCAGACAGGAACACTTAAAATGCCCAGAACAAAGCACACCATGACCAATTCTCACCCCACACACAAGTACACGCACCAGAATATTCCCAGGCCAAGAGAAAAAGAGACCTTTCTCCCGTGAATACCTGCACAGCTCCAAGAACAAATTTGTTCATGCTTCTAAACTGACCCAAACAAACCCCCAGTGATCGCCCGCCGGCAGGCACCGGCTGCACTGCACACACCACGGAGACAGTCGCTATCCCCAGAGCCTCACTAATGCAAGATCCAGATCCATACCCGGAGATAAAAGTCTAGACAATAGACGGCTGTTTATGACAACGAGGCTCTCCAAGTTTGGGGCCAGGCGATAAATCTCTGGCGAATCTTCCTGTAACTCAACTTCTGGCTGTAGTGAAGAGAGAACCACGGAGAACGAGCGAGCACGGAGGAGAGCAGCAAGAGGGGGGAGACTTAAAGCGTGAATAGAAGGCGGCTTCCTTGTGCAGTTCTAGGCCGTAACCCTGCCCACGTGAGGCGGTTCCTCTGTGGGAGCTTCGGATGGAGTTTCCTAGCACAGGCGAGTTAGGGCTCCTCTCTGTCTGCCCTGGCATTAGGACTCAGAAGTCGGGCCAATGTGCTGGCAGAAGGCATGGCCTGGAGGCTGGGACAGACCCACAAACCATTGTTGCTGGGGGCAAGGGGTCTTTTTCTTTCGTGGGTGACTGGGATCTTCTGTGTCAACTTATTTTTTATCCCCCCCCTTTCCCCTCGCTCTCTCCCTCTCCCTTCCTCCCTCCTTTTCCATTTGGATTGACGAGCTCTTCCCTTTTGCATTTTCGACCCAGGCGTCTGATTACAAGTACGGAGCCACTGAAGTTGATCTCATAAAAATGCCGCGAGCTCACTTTGATCAGCGGGGACTGGGTCCGAGCCTAAGTAGGCTCTAAAGCCAGGGAATGGCCCCTCCAGCCAACCGAACTACCGCGGCTTGTGCCGCAACAGCAGTGAGGCAGGAGATCCCGATGGCCCAAGAGGGCATCTCCCACAGAAAATACCTTTTCTGTGCAGTCTCAACTAGCTTTGGAAACTAAGGCCCAATGGCAATGGCTCCATCTCCAGACTGCTTTTAAGAGAAGTTCTTCATTTTAGAGCGGGGGGGGGGCGGTGGAATGGGGGTGGGAGCGGTGAAGCTGGCTCACAAAATGGGGCTTTTATGGGAGAAATGGGGTCGCATTGCTAGCCTCAGGGGGGAGAAGGGAGCTTCCTTCTCCGGGGAGGAAGCTGGATGGGGCGGCGGGGTCGGAGGAGCCTCTGACTTTGCTCTTTGCTCCCCTACCATGAACCCGGGGCTCCTCCAGCAAAGGATTACCCGCTTTGGGGACCTAACCTGAAACCTTGGACTTGCAGTGCTGACTTGGGCTGAGGGGAAAACAGGCAGTCCTAGGCGTTCTGGATCTCTGAGAACTGGGTGAGGTGTGGGTGTTCCGGGTTCAAAATAAACCTCTCGCTTGAAAGATCCCAAAGCACGCTGAAGGTTTATACTCCTCCTCGTTGCTGCTAAGTGAAAAAAAAAAAAAAAAAAAAAAAAAAAAAAAAAAAAAAAAAAAAAAAAAAAAAAAAAAAAAAAAAAAAAAAAAAAAAAAAAAAAAAAAAAAAAAAAAAAAAAAAAAAAAAAAAAAAAAAAAAAAAAAAAAGAGCCAGGAGACGCAAACTGCTCTAAGAGCTGTGCTTCAAGAGCTGTGCTTCGCCAGTGGAGCCCAGGAAGAAGTGAGGACTTCCTTCTTTTTATTGACTCCACGAGAGGCTGAATATAAGGCCTCCTTTTTCCTTCCAGGGTTTTCTTCCTAGCTCACGGTCTGTGGGGTGGTCTCTTTTTCTTATCAGGATCTGTACTCTCACAGGGAAGGGCGAGGAGCAAAGGCTCCCTAGAGTCTACAGGAGGCTACTCTAGGACCTTCCCAGGACAGAATTCTGTGGACAGTGCCCCCTTCTGAATTTGACCCTGTTGTTCCCTACGTGGGAGGGGAGGCTTCTGGAGTCTATCCCAGTTCTACCCAGACCACCGAGGCAGCAGCAGCCCAGACCGCAGAGGCCTGTTAGTGGCCAAGCTAGCAGCGACTGAGTCCACCAAAAACCCTCAAGGAGGTAGAGTGGTCATCACACAGAGAGTTTAGGTGAAAGCTGGGGTTCTAAGTGGATGGAGGGATGGCTGGCACCAACCAGATGAGGAATCAAAACAAAAATAAACAACAAAAACAGCTGCCTTTAGTAGTAGTGCTTGGAAGTGATGGATTTAGGGGCCATAGACGCGGTGTCCCTCCAACCAAATGTAAAGGGTGCTGTTACCAGACACCCCAGACTGACAGGGCACAAGCCCAGTGGGAGCTCCCAGGTGGTCTGGACCAAAAGCCAGCCAGGTAGGCCACTACCCCCACTCCAAGCATTCTTGCTAACTGACCACAGGAATCAGGGCCTTCTCTCCTTGACCCCAGCAGTTGCTGAAGGTTTTTAAAGTTGTTTTAAACAATTTGAAAGACCAACACCAGAAAAACAAAAAAACCTTCATACTTTGCTTTTATGGAGTAGAATATTCCCTTCCACAGTCTGTGGGGGCACCCCCAGGTTTCCTAGCCACCATCTCCTTGATACCCTTCTTGCCTTCTTTCTTTTGGTTTCAAGAAAATAAGACTGCTCTTTGCAGCCGCATGTCTCATTTTTATGGTGGCCCAGGAATAAACTTTGGTGGTCAAATTCAAGTGCTCAGGCCCACAGCTGTCTTCTCACAGGAAGCAGGAACACCCCCCCCACCTCTCTCCCAGGCTGTGGAAAATGGGAGACTTAGGGGATTGGGCCCCATACTGCCTAGGGGATTAAGAGGAAGAAGGAAGCAGAGCCTAGGAGGAACATGGGGAAAGCTGGAGCTGAGACTGCCCTCATCCCTGCAAAAGATGGGGTACCTCTGACCTCCCTCTTTCTGACTTCTATCACTGTTTGGGGAGCATTTTGCCTCCAGTAAACTCAAGTTTATGAGGTCAGCCGCAAACCCCATAAAAGCCACAGTCCGTAGTTCCCTACCATTATAATTAAAAATGTTGCTTCCAGCTCCTCCTATTAAAAAAAAGGGGGAAACAGATTCTTCTGTTTCTGGTCCCTTCTCTACAGAGATACTCCAATCTAGTTATTTTCCTTCAGTTAAGATCTGACCAAGACTAAAATGTACAAGAAACAATGCCTAGCACTAAGTGTATAGACACTGGAGGTCTCTTCTGCAGTATTTCAGGACACCCTTACCCTCCCAACACAGACACACACCAGAATGGAGACCTATTGTGATGGAGGCAGATTCCACCAAGTGTTGTTCTAAAGGCTGAGTAAATTTGGACAGGTAGAAGAGTTGAGGAGGAATGGGTTTGGGGGGGCTGTATTTGGAAATATGTTTGTATCTTCCCTGTCCAGTTAAGGATTTCAGTGCCTCACCCTTTAACAAAGAAAATTAAATCAAACACACTTTAAAAAGGAAAATCATTTTGAAGCTAGCCTTAAGGATGCTAAGATGATTTGAACTCCCTTTGGTTTTTCCTTAAGAGTACAGGGCTGAGTTGTTCGGAACATCACTCTTCTTCTTTAACACACTCCTTAGCTCCTACTTAGGACCAAGGTTACTGTTACTTTTTGCTCCTGCCAATTGTTCTGGCCCCTTGGATTCAGTCCAGAAGCTTTCAATAAAGTTATTTTCAGCTGCCCAGATGTGTGCTGTAATGGCCAAAGGGATGGGAGGCTAGGGAGGGCAGAATCACCGAGTACTCCCCTCTGGATACAGCAGTCCAAGAGGGCTTACAGATTTGGGAGAGGGCGAGATTGGACTGAGAAGGAGGCAGAAAAAAGAAGCAGTGAGAGGGGCTGGGGACTTCTGGCCCCACCTTGCCCACCTTGAGGTCACAGTTTATTTCACTGTCCTGTGATTGATACTAGAGATAGACACCTGGTCTCTCTACCCACCTAAGCTCCCAAAGTCATTACAAAAACAGGACCCCCTAATTTGGTTCTCTTAACGATGGACCCCACTGCCAGGCTTCATTTCAGTCCTTTAGCTGAAGCTGAGCTCCCAACTCGAAGGGCCTCAGATAGGGAAGACAGATGACTCTCATTCTAATCTTTTTCTTTGAGGTTTGGGATTTTAAAATCCACAGTGGTTGTAGCTTTCTGCACATTGATTGACAATAAAGGCAGCCATGAAATATTCACCCAGGGCCACTCTCTCATACTAAATATTTAACACAACATTAGAGAAGGTTTTTCCCAGACTTCGCCAGGCACCGACTGGGCGGCTGGCATGCTGCTCACCACTGGTTTATGACTAATAGGAGTCCCTAGCCAGCGGCAGCACAGCCAGCTAGGCTCATAGCTAGGCTGCCTCACCTTTGGAAAACTTCAGATACTCTTCTTGCAATCCTGCCCTATAAGGGAGCTCACCCGGCTTTGGCCAGGAAAATAATCTAAAAGACTTCTTCAAACTCTGTAAACAGGCGTTGATTCTTCAGGTAGAGGGGTAAGAGTTCCTGAGACTTGAAGAGAGGGATTCAATATTCCTAGGGGAATCAGGTAGGAAAAAGTCCTTCCTCTTACTCCAGCGGATCCAGACCCCCTAAACGGAAAGCTCTCCTCCTTTCCATCAATCCTGGGGGGGGGAGCAGAAGCTAGGAAAAAAAATACAATTACCCCCTCCCAGCCACCGCCCCCGCCCATCCCACCGCCCACCCCAACCCAATTCTCTCTCTCCTCC
Organism: Ondatra zibethicus; assembly: GCA_004026605.1. Taxonomy (NCBI): domain Eukaryota; kingdom Metazoa; phylum Chordata; class Mammalia; order Rodentia; family Cricetidae; genus Ondatra; species Ondatra zibethicus. The sequence continues at coordinate 15,320 of PVIU01002320.1, forward strand.
TTTGCTCGCTCTGTGGAATGGAGAGGAGGGGAGTGACGAGAGAAAAACGAATACAAATCTGCAATTGATTTTCATAATGTTTCTGCGGTGTTTGCAAACCAATCGCCTGAACGTCCCCGAGCTTACCTAAGAGAGAACCCCTCCTACGTCTGCGAAGTGCTCCGAACTGATATATGACAATATCTACTTTGGATCACGTGCTCGGGGAGAGAGACTAAGACGGATAACGCGTCATCTCGCCTTCCCAAAATTTCCCCCCTCGCTAGACCGGGTCCAAAACCTCCATCCGGAGCAGGCAGGAGAAGAGAAGGATGTTTAACTCGGTCAACCTGGGCAACTTCTGCTCGCCTTCGCGCAAGGAGAGGGGTGCTGACTTCGGCGAGCGAGGGAGCTGCGCCTCCAACCTCTATCTGCCCAGTTGCACTTACTACGTGCCTGAGTTTTCCACCGTCTCCTCCTTCCTGCCCCAGGCCCCCTCTCGTCAGATCTCCTATCCCTATTCAGCCCAGGTGCCCCCCGTCCGGGAGGTCTCATACGGCCTGGAGCCGTCCGGCAAGTGGCACCATCGGAACAGCTACTCGTCTTGCTATGCGGCGGCCGACGAGCTTATGCACCGAGAGTGCCTGCCTCCTTCCACAGTCACTGAGATCCTCATGAAAAATGAAGGCTCCTACGGCGGCCACCACCACCCCAGCGCCCCGCACGCGGCCCCCGCCGGCTTCTACTCCTCAGTCAACAAGAACAGCGTCTTGCCCCAAGCCTTCGACCGCTTCTTCGACAACGCCTACTGCGGTGGCGGAGAGGCGCCTGCCGAGCCCCCCTGCTCAGGCAAGGGCGAGGCCAAGGGGGAGCCTGAGGCGCCCCCGGCCTCGGGACTAGCGTCCCGGGCAGAGGCTGGTGCTGAGGCCGAGGCCGAGGAGGAGAACACGAATCCCAGCTCGTCTGGTTCTGCCCACTCAGACACCAAGGAACCGGCCAAGGGAGCCGCCCCCAGTAGGTAGCAGCGGCCGGGAACCCAAGGGCAGCGAGTTAGGGAGCGGAGAGGGAGGGCTGGATAGAGGGTGGCGGGGAGGGGGGGAGGCCAACGGAGCGCGGACAGCCTCGTGTTTTGGGTCAGTCCGATTTTATGTGGAGTTTTATAAGCATTCAAAGGATTTTATTATAACCTACAAAGCCCTCTCTCCCAACGACTCGACTTTTTACGATAGAGAAGGGGTGGGGAGGGAGGGAAAGGGGCTCTTTGGAAAAGCCGGGTGAGCCCCCCTCCGTTATCTCCCTCGGTCTGTGAAATTTTTAAAAGTGCCACCATTTCGGGCGATATTAACTTTGATCATGAACTTAGAGGAGAGTTTAAGAAAGGATGGGGAGACGGGCTGCGCGGGGGGGGGGGGGGGGGGGGGGGGGGGGGGGGGGGGGGGGGGGGGGGGGGGGGGGGGGGGGGGGGGGGGGGGGGGGGGGGGGGGGGGAAGGGGGAGAAAGGGGAGGGCGAGGGACAGACCGGGAGAAACCCAGAGAGGGGGAGAGGTAGGTAAGGAACAGAAGCGAGGTGGCAGAACTGGAGCCCACAGAGGCGCTCCAAGGTCCGCTGCTCCGCTTCTTTTTAAAACGACTTTTAAAACAAAATATGTTCAAATTACGTGCTCTTACGGGTCTTTGAGTAGAAATCCGGGCAAGCCGGGATTCGGCGGTGATGGGAGAGTGTGGGAAAGATCAAAGCTCCCTGCGCAGAGGGTGTGGATGGCTCTCCGGGGTCTACTGTCTCTGGGCAGGCCCCGCCAGGCTGTGTGCGGTGTGCGAAGCCTGGCAGGCCAACGGCGGGGCGTCCCTGGGCGCCAGGGCCTGACAGGAGGCTTGGGGTGTCTAGCTACCTCTGCACGCTGGTTTCCTCCCTGATTCCCCACTACTACCGCCTAAACTCACTCCTTCGCGCCGGTTCTCCGTGGTTCCCTCCGGTTTCTGGAGGAAGGGGTGGCGGATCGGTGGGCTTGGAGAAGCTTTGGAAGGGGCAAGAGCAGCGCGGAGTAGCAGGCAGGGCACCCCAGGGAACGCACGTAGCCCAGGCAGACTTTCCTCCATCCTCAGACCCTGTCAGCTAGGGCTCTTGTCTGTGGGGCAGGGGACACCAGGCTCTCAGTGAACCAAGCTAGACCTGGCAATGGATACGGAAGAAGAGCCGCCTGCCTAAAGGGAGGGCTGCCGGCAGCGGCGGGACTGGGATCGGCTGTGCCGCCGAGCGTTCAGTGGCTGGGGTCCGCTGGGGTCGCCTGGGGTCTCACATGTCTCTCTCCCCTCTCCTCGCACTTGCCCCCTCCTCTCCCTCCAGACGCCCCCCGCACCCGCAAGAAGCGCTGCCCTTATTCGAAATTCCAGATCCGGGAACTGGAGCGAGAGTTTTTCTTCAACGTGTACATCAACAAAGAGAAGAGACTGCAACTGTCCCGGATGCTGAACCTGACTGATCGACAAGTGAAAATTTGGTTTCAGAACCGAAGGATGAAAGAAAAAAAACTGAGCAGAGACCGGCTGCAGTATTTTTCCGGAAATCCGCTGCTGTAACTGCAGGCGGGGGGAGGGAAAGAGGGAAATTTATTTTATTTTATTTTTATTTTATAACTCGTCTTTTTTCCGCGGGTGGAAAACTGGACTGTGGCCAGGGCTGGCCCCCCACTGCCGTTACTGGCACTTCCTTCCAGAATCTCCTTCGCCTTGGGTCTAATTCACTATAGGGACAGAGACCCGGCCTGGAAAAAGGAGTGAGGGGAGTGTCTGACCCGTGACTAGTGGACCCTGTTGGCGCCAAGGCCCCAAGACTGTTTATTTAAAAGAAAATACACCTTGCAACAAAGTCTTGCTGCTGGGATTGGGGGAGGGGGAGGGGCGAGCACAGTGGGCGCCAGAGCCGAACAATCCTTGAACTCCAAACCTTCCCTAGCCCGAGTGAAAAGAACCGCTGAGCCACCTTGTCTGCAAGACCTCCCGGGCTCCCCACCCCCACCCCATCTTGCCCCACGCTTGGACTGCTAACTGTGATCCTGCCTTGCTGTGAAATTCCTGTACTTTTGACATGTTGTTAGGTGTGCGAAGTCCAAATCCTACCTCCGTCTGCGCCTGGCCCCGCCTCAGCCTAGTCGTTCTCGCCCTAAATGTGTAGAGCCCTCTTTTGAAAACTCCTAACTGGTGCATTGAGGTGTCCTAACCTTTTCCCAAGCAGTGCCCCCCCCCCGATTTATTGCTAGTCTATGCAGTTGTTACCTCCTTAAAAAGAAACAGGATTGGGGAGGAGGAGGCATAGGAAAATGGGATTGGGCCCCTCCCTCTAGCGGAGGCTGAATTGTTGTAAATATTTCATAAACCTCTCTACCTGTAGAGGAAGGGGGAGGCTGAACCGGAGTGAGATTCTAATCACCCATCTCTGTCCATGTGCGTGAGTGCGTGTACATGTGCAATCCCCACTCTACTTCTGGCTCAGAGGGATTGCTGTGAATTTTTTTGGTGGCAAATAAAGATATTTCATTCTGTTCAATATTATTATTTTATTTGACCTTTTTATTAACCCCTCTCCTCTTAAAACCCCCTGCATTCCCAAGACAGCAGAGGAGGTGGCGGTGTAAGAGGAGGAGGAGAAGGAAGAGGAGGTTGCGGCAATTGGGAGTCTGCTAGTGAGAACCAGGCCTCCAGAGGTGAAGCAGTGCTGGGACACTGGTGCTCAGCTCCACTAGCTGGGGCAAGAGATGGCCAAAGACTGCTCCAGCTCTGGAGCAAAGGACGTTCTATGGTTAGTCCTAAACTCCTTTTCCTCACATGCAACTCGAACTGTGTCCAAATGCCCAGCAAGGCTTGTTTAAGTACATGTTTGCTGTGGAGTTAATTGTAGCCATCATCAAATTTAAATTTATAGGAATTTTCTTGGCTTCACCGCGGACCTCCTGCCAGATGTCTCCGTCTGTTGCAGTCAAATATGTAGAGCTGAGGGTAGGGTTCTCGCCCCCCCCCCGTTGTATTGGAATTTAAATATACAGTTTTAAAGGAAGGAGGGATAAGATGGCAAACCAACCCCTCCCTGTCTTTTTCACTGCCCCTCCGGATAGAAAGGCAAGGCCTATTCCTTTTCTCTTCCCCTTCCCCTTTGCCCAAATGGTCAAACTCCTCCAGACAGAACCAGATGCCTAGGCCTGGGCCACCCTGACTTTTATACACTGGATGTTCTATTGTAAAAAAAAAAAAAAAGCCCCAGAGATGTGTTTTGTAGGGATTAGCAAAAAGAAGGGCACTGGGAAAGAAGGTGACCTATGGGGACAGTCTTCACAGCAATCTATATTTGCTGCATGTGTTTTTTTCTGTGGAAAGTTAACTAATCCCTTCGGTTCTTTCAGTAGAGACATTCACTCATTTCTTCAAAATTTGTTATTTGAGGTAAGAGGTTTAGAACAAATTCTTTCATCTTTCTTCTGTCTTTCTGTCCCATTAGAATTCCAAGAAAATATTTTCATCCATGATACATTGTTGGATGAAAGGTGAAAGCATCCTGGGTCTCAAGTAGAGATACTGCTCTCTGTTTTGATGACAGGAATTCCTGCAGCTTAGGTATCTGCTGAACCTCTAATTTTTAAGTGTGGCTCTTTGAGATTTGCCAACTTTGCTGTACTGTGGTTCACACTTTTTGATCTGCTCACCCACGAAAATTTTATCATTTAAAGCAGTGTCTTTATGTGTGCACTTGAGGAGTAGTATGGTTTGTGTACTTTCGTCTGCATGGAACAAATGTGACCTGATGTACACAGCTTATGTCCTCCCTGATGTGTGAACACTGTCAGTATTTAATGAATGTAGACAGGAATACAACCGAGGGTCCTCTGTGTGTGCATGAGAGGGGGGAATTTCTCGAGATGTGACTTTTATCCACTATATCCAGCTATACCAGTGACTGTTAGTTAGCATGCAGACATATTTCCTATACAACAGTGGACAACCATAGAACAAACCTACTTAAAAAGGAAATTATTATCATCCAAGGACTTCTGATTTTAGAGAAAAATATTTAAAACTTGCAGTTATCACTTTCCCACAAATACATAGCCCAGAAAAGAACCTCTCTTCCAAAAATGAGAGGAAAATCATCATGAAAAAACAAAGGCTGTGTGATCTGTACCCAAGAACCTGACTTTCTGTGGCGACCTTCTTAAAAAAATAAAAAGGGAGAGTCTCTAGCCCCTAAGCAAACCCACCTTCAAACTCCTGGGATGTCCAACCCCCCTTGCTGGCAGGGACACTCTGGACTCAACCCCTTGAGGTAATCCCCTCCAGCCACAAGGCTGCCCTGGAACAAAAGATCGCAGTCTAGACGCCGCCATAAAGCGTCCGGAGCCTCTAAACCCAGTTTCATTTCGCCCTTAACGACCCAGTCTGGCCTGTGTTAGAAAACGCTTCCGTTCTAAACAGTAAACAAACCCCCAGTGGATGGTCTTGGCTCCTCCAAAACATCCCAGACCCCTTTGCCCCACATTTCCCTCCTTTTCCTCCAGCCTTTCTCAGCTCCCAGCTCCCCACCCCCCAAGTAAATAAACCAGAGGCCGAGTTCAAAGTTTCCTGGAGCTAAAGGAGGAATGTTGGTTGTAAAAATCCAAGTTTATAGCGCACGTGGGAGTTTACAAGGGTATTAAGTGGTGTGGACTGAGAGAGCTCTCTGGGCCCCACCCCCTTTCCACTATGGGCTTTAGGGGTGCAAGGGGAGTCAGGAGTGCTTGAAATGAGAAATGGACTGGAGGTAGCTTTGGATTTGGAGTTTCTTTGTCACTCAGACCCTAGGTGACTGGGGAAATGCAAAGCAGAGGAGCCTTGAAGGTGGGCCTACCACCCCCACTCTGAGAGAGCCTCTGGGTTCCGGATCTCCCAGACAGAAAGATGGGAAAGCTTTGCTGCAGTGGAGGCAGGGGTGGAGTGGGGTGGAGTGGGGGACTGAAAGGTGCAGACCAGGTGGCTGAAAGTCAAGAGAGCTGGAGTTATCCATGTCCAGTAACCAGAGAACTGGAGTTACTCATAACCAGTTAACCAGAGAGCTAGAGTTACCCATAACCAGTTAACCAGAGAGCTGAAGTTACCCATAACCAGTTAGCCAGGAGGGCAGGAACAATCTGGCAGAAGAGAGGTCTTTCCTCAAGAAGGCAAAGGAGAACTTTGAACTTCAAGGAAGTCAAGGGCATTACCCCTTCCTCCCTCATCCCAACCCTCCCGCCCCTCTTAGGAATCTATAGGGTAGTTCTTCTTCAGGCCAACATTCCCTGAAGTGGGTAGTGCTGAGGTTTTCCTGGTGCCCTAGGGATAGATAATGCTGTGTACTAAGCCCTTCTTGCCCAGAGCTGGCCAATGTAAGTGTGCACGCGACGACACTCTTTATTATTCATATAAACCTTTAGAAAAGGCAACGCCCTGGAAGTTTTTATAACTTTGTTTGGCATAAAAGTTTTACAAGATTCTCCCTTCTTGAAAGAAAAAAAGGCTTAGCTCAGGTCTTGACACAGGATGGAATCCTTGAGGAGGAGAGAAAGAGGAGCCTTGAGGCTGCATCATATGTGTAAGGGGGTACTTTTCTTTGTGGAAGGCAAAAGGGCTTGAAAGTCAGACCAGTCCTTTCTGAAGTCTACCCTGGACCTGGCTTTGGGGCCTTCCAGAGAACAAAAGCCACAGGCATTCAGGAGAGCCCTGTCTACCATGCATTTCACATGTACTCTTTACAGACGCACACAGTGTGTTAAAAGTCAGAGCCTGCTTTATTGTAGGCTTTACTCTCTCTCTCTCTTCCACTCTTTCTCTCCCCCCCTCCTCTGTGTGTGTGTCTTTCTGTAACTGTTTGTCTCTGTCTCTCTCTTTCCCATACACCCACTTCTTGGAGAAGAGAAGTCCTATAATCCTGACTCAAAATCCTAATTTGGGGTTAGGGGCTTTTACACACACAGCCCTGTTGCTTTGGGGATTTAAGAAAAAAAATCCAAACTACCAGGATATTCTTGCCTACAAGTCGCAGTTGTTACAGAATCAGAGACAGCAAAGGCCCAGAGGCTCCAGTTCTCTTGAGTCCTCTACAGACAACAGAAGTATGTAGTGGCCTAGCCTTGGAATGTCAGCTTACATATAACTCCTTAGACCTGCCTTCTACCTGTCATTGACAGGCCCTACCTCTCTCACTCTCCTAACCCTAGTGCTGAGAGCACAAACAAGCTCAACTTTAGTCTGTTTAGTGCTCAGTTCTGGAGTCAGAACAAAAATAAGGGAGCTTTCCTTTAATTATGGGTCTGGTAAACGAAGTTTCTTTAGTGTGATGGAAATGGAAATGATCTGGGACCCCTGGAGCCTGGCATTTCAAGGAGCCTTTGGCATTGATAGGGAGGTGCCTCTGAATGGGCACCTCTAATGGCCACTCTGAGGCCTGGCCACCTCTGATGGTTGACTGTTGTACACTTCGCCTTGTGAGGAGCTGAGCTGAGGCTGAAGGCAGAAGGTCAACTTCAAGCCGGAGCAACTGGAATGAGGAGGCACGAATCCAGCCTGTCGTTTCCTCACTCACAGAGCTCAGCACAACAGGGAAAACTAACTAAGCCACCACAAGCCACAAGCTGGGGTGGGGGTGGGGATTAAAAGTCAAGGGGCAGCAAGGAATTGAAGAAAGCAAGGATAAAGAAGAAAAAAGGAAAGGTGGAAACAAGAAAACAAGTTAAAGTCTTAGGGAAAAAGATAAGGGAAAATTACAGAGAGAAAATAAGGAGACAATAAAAAGATAATGAAGAGAAAGGAGGGAAATTAAAAGGAAATGAGAGGAAGGAAGAAAAAACAGGAAAAAATAAACAACAAAAACCTTTGAAAAGAAATTTAGCTGGTGAAGGAGGTTCCTCTTTTTTACTCTTAGGAGCAAGGCAGCCCAACCAGCCTACACTGACTGGAAATCTGACCTACGGAGGCAACTCAAAAACAAACCATTAAAGTGGGGACCAGGGCCTTCCCCCCAAGACCTCCTCCCTTTGGGCTCCTCCTCCTGACGCTTCTCTCTGAGGTCTGTGCGGTCTGGTTTCGATTCCATAGGCGAGGTTAAATAACTGGTTTCAGAAGGGCGAGGAAGCAGTCGAGCTGTCGCAGACAGAGAACTTCAGGATTTAAGGATCTCAGGAAGCGCTTTGGGTAGAAGTGAATACATGAGGCTGTGTACGTGCAATTAACTGCAAGCTGGACATGCGGATAGACGCTATGCTCGACAGCCTCTGGGTGCAAGTGTGTACAATGTCTGAATGTGAGAGCGAGTCCGCGGCCGGCGCTGCCTGCCCGGGTGAAGTAGAACAGAAGCCGTCCTCAGCTTCTCACCTTTCTACCTGTTTGAAACTTCCCCTCTGAGCCTCTGAGCATTCCATATTTTGCTTGAAGTTTTTCTGCTCTAGATTCAAGTGGGGCAGAGCTTGGTGCTCTAGAAGAAAGGCGAATTGTTCCTTCAAGATTTGGGGAAAGAAAGATTAATCTCGGCCTCCAAAGCAAGAAGATAATCCCAACAGTCAATGGTGTGATTTTTGTTTTACATTTTTGCTTGAGATTTCAGTATGCAATTTTTAAAACTGTATTTGGTTATTTTTATTCCAAAAGAAGATATACTCTTCCTTCTTTTTCACCATCTTCAGAATTCCCCCAGATCATCCTTGATCTCTCTAGAAAACTCCGACAGTTTTCAGAGGAGAGAACTGGGTGCTTCTGGGCCTCAGTCGGAAAGAGTCCAGCTTCATTCTATCTATTCGCAGGGACCGTTAGGGTATCTGCCCCCGAAGAACTGCCGGGCCCCTCTGGAGCCAGCCAGGAGCCCCTGAACCCTCTTCTGCTCCTTTGCTCACGGACCCAAAGACCGCAGAAGGCCCAGGAGGCCCAGTCCATTTCAACAGGACTGCCCTTCGGTGTCTGGATACAGGCGGGCGGGAAGAGTAAAAGGAGCCTGGGCCTTACTCTTAGGGCGGGTGGGATTTATTGAGACACAGGCACAGCCTGAGCCCCACTTTGGCCTGCAGCCCCCGGAATTTTCACTTCCTTGTTGAGGTAAGAAAAGGGGGAGACCCAGAGTAAGACTTAGGTGCAGGGCTCTCTACAATGGGGGAAGTTGAGGAGATAGCCTTTAAAAAAGCAATGTATGGGTTGACTAGCAACACAGACTTCCCCTGGGGCCCAATTCAGTTGCCAAGGGTGGCCTTTGGGTAAGGCCAGTGGGCTCCAGGCAGTGGCAGCAGACCGGGTAGCTAAGGCAGCATGCATGCCTTTGAACGCCAGGCCGGGACAATAGGACGGAAACTGCCTTCGCTCACGGCCTCAGGAAAGGCGAGTCCAAAGGGGCAGGGCTTGGGACCCCGACCCAGACTAGACAGGACTTTCCTCGATCCCCACAAATGCTCTCTACCAGGGCCCTCGCTTTCACTTCTTCAGTTCTTTTACCTCCATTAAGACAGATTCCAAAGTCTCGAAAAAGCCAACAAGTTATTCACATCTGCGTCCGAGCAAGCCAGCGGGCTCTTGCTTAACAGCGCTGGGTTTTCGTTTATCTTGAGTAATTAGAGGCAAACATTTGTCCCAACGGGGGTCCCACTAAGGCTGATGAATTCGATTTCTGGTTTCATTAATGGACCGTGTTTATCATACTTCTAATTATTTCAACTTTAAACACTACTCGTTCTTGTGAGGAGGTGGGAGTTGAAGCAGGAAGCTTTTCTCCTGAGGGTATTATTTCCACTAATAATGGTAAGAAACCTGAAGTAACTCTCTTCCCTTCATGACTGGGGTTGGAGGTGAGCTTGGGATGGGGCAGGGGTCTGGCTGGTCGGGAGAAAAGCCTGAGTGACTGCCTCTCTCTCTCTCTCTCTCTCTCTCTCTCTCTCTCTCTCTCTCTCTCTCTCTGGTTTTTCGAGACAGGGTTTCTCTTGATAGCTAGCCAGTTTCTGTCTGGGGGTGTGTTGTTTGAGGGTTATTCTAGAATTTGTCGACTTCAACCTCTTCTGACTCTCACTATCTCCTCTCAGACTGGGCTCCAAGTCCACTGTCCCCTGCAAAGCTCACCTTCTATCTTAGCCAGCACAGCACGTCCTAGATGGAGACACTGTCCCTTCCTCAGCTCCTGTCACTGAGGTAAAAGCTGGGAAGAGCTGAGGTAGTCCAGCCACACCTGGTTGTTGGAGAAAGGGCCCTACCAGACTCCAGAACACGGGATAAGGGCAGGGGTTTGAGAGGGCAGACTCCAGGGACATGAAGGAAAATAAAAGAGATGTGAAAGAGGGGGAGGAACCCCCCAAAGCCATATAGTTCTCTATTGCTTTGGTCTTTAATTTCATCATCCCATAAATGAGGAAATATCAGTTCCCATACTAAATTTTTATCCCCAGATGATAAATATGACGGGAAATTTTCTTTGGGTCCTCGTAAAAGGGAACGGTTTCGATCAAACTCATGGGGAAAGACTTATGCAGATAATACAAACAGAGTGGCCATAAAGTCTCGGCTGTTTCCCGCGGGATGGGCAGTGGGACAAATGGCTCCCTAGATTGACTGCTGCTGGGAACTGTCCCAAGTCTGGTCTGGGGCCTAAACAGCCTAACCTTGCCCTGGATAACACACAGGCTGAAGCCAGGGCGACCCCTGCAAACGAAAACACAAAATTATTTCAAATCTCCCCTGCCGGCCTGCAAACAAATCGTACACTCCACGGATCTTTCGATTTTTTTTACCCTGGAATTAGGGGACCCATGGGTCTTCTTCTCCACACCTGGTTGGGGGAATTCGGGGCACAATTCTTTCCTTAGTCCACTTCCGTTATAGCTGGCTAGGGCCTCCAGAAATCGGTCCAGCTTCTTCACTCATTCACGCGGGTGCGCTCGACCCTGGAATCCTTTCCCAGCCAGGCTCTGGTCTTTCGGAAAATGGAAGCCCACTGCCTCTTCCCAGGAAAAAATGCAGGACTACCGGAAAGACAAGTTATTCTCCGGATTCCGTTTCCTGAGGAAGGGGTGGAGAGTTTAGTTCTCTTTGGAAGAAAGGTGATGGAGAAATCAAACGAACTATTTTAAACACACATTTTTCCCTGCTTCTTCACACACACACACACACACACACACACACACACACACACACACACACACACACACACACACACCAGACAGCCCCCTTCTTTAAAAAATACTCCCAAACCAATCGCAAAAAAAAAAAAAGCCCTCTTCTCTGATGAGGTTTAATTGCGTCTTCCGCTCCTTTCTGGCATGCATGCGCCACTCCTCCAACTCAATCAAGGCCTGCAAATTCGGACTTTCTCTCCAAGAATATTCCTTGTTTTAGTAGGGACAAGGTCAAGCGGAAACCGAGGGCTGCCAGGGCTTGGAGCAAAACACCCTACCAAACCTGCTCCAAGGCCAACAAAGCCCAGAGACTGGAGATGTTCATCCAACAGGACCCAGGCTGCAACTCCAGGGTTGGGGACAGGATACCTCTAGTCTTCAGCTTCCTCCTCCAGTGATCCCTAAGTCCACTGGGATCCTCCTTTGCCCAGAATCCCTTAAATGACCGTGACCTGTTCCCCAGCCCACTCCAGACGCTGGAGATTCCCAGTTAGTCCCCACAAGAAACTTGCAACTCAACCAACCTCCAAGACTGGTGGTCCGAAGCTCACAGGCCCAAGGGCCAAGCTGGAGAAACCAGGAGGCAGGAGAGCAGAAACTTTAGTCCTGACTTAATTCTTTAACTTTCTCTTCCACCGTAAACCCACTGGAGATCCTTCCCACCTCCCCCAAAGCATCACCCGGCAGCCAGCCCAAGAAAAGAAACGGTGGTTTGGGGTGAGGAAAGTGAAGAGATGGGAAGGAATACCTGAATCTTGTCTTGACCTTTTAATTTGAATTTTACTGTTTTGAGCCCTGGTTGCCTCACTCTCTCCCGCATTTTCTCCCTCTCCTCCCCCCTCTTCCAAGGAGTTACAGGCTGGTTCTCTAGTAAACAAGCCCCACTCTTCCCTGAACATCCCCACGTCCCTCCACCCATCCCACCACCACTCCACCACCACCCCACCGCCCCTGCAGCCTGGGGGGCGCTTTCTTTGTTCGCCAGGAAGGGCTCCAGTGCCCCTACCCCGAGGCAGCTGCTAGGTGGCGCTGTTACTCCACGCTGCGCGCTCCGCCTGCCGACAACTTGACCCCACTGACGTCACGGCCGTCTGAATCATCAAGGCCATTTTCAAATCCCATTGGTCTAGCCGTCACATGGTGAGGACCGAATGCTCGGATAATTATGGAGCTGATATTTCCCCCCTCCCCTTCTTTTTCCTCCCACCCCTCCAAACGCCCCCCCTTTCCCGGATGGGGGAAAAAAGATGTCAGCTCCTCCGCTGTAGTATTGCTCCTTAAAAACCCCTCTCTCTGAAAATGACATGCCCTCGCAATGTAACTCCGAACTCGTACGCGGAGCCCTTGGCTGCGCCGGGAGGAGGAGAGCGCTATAACCGGAGCGCAGGAATGTATATGCAATCTGGGAGTGACTTCAACTGCGGGGTGATGAGGGGCTGCGGGCTCGCGCCCTCGCTTTCCAAGAGGGACGAGGGCAGCAGCCCCAACCTTGCCCTCAACACCTACCCGTCCTACCTCTCGCAGCTGGACTCCTGGGGCGACCCCAAAGCCGCCTACCGCCTGGAACAACCTGTTGGCAGGCCTCTTTCCTCCTGCTCCTACCCACCTAGTGTCAAGGAGGAGAATGTCTGCTGCATGTACAGTGCAGAGAAGAGGACGAAAAGTGGTCCCGAGGCAGCTCTCTACTCCCACCCCCTGCCGGAGTCCTGTCTTGGGGAGCACGAGGTACCTGTACCCAGCTATTACCGCGCCAGCCCGAGCTACTCGGCGCTGGACAAAACGCCACACTGTGCTGGGGCCAACGACTTCGAAGCCCCTTTTGAGCAGCGGGCCAGTCTCAACCCGCGCGCCGAACATCTGGAATCGCCTCAGCTTGGGGGCAAAGTGAGTTTTCCTGAGACCCCCAAGTCCGAAAGCCAGACCCCCAGTCCCAATGAGATCAAGACGGAGCAAAGTCTGGCGGGCCCAAAAAGCAGCCCCTCGGAGAACGAAAAGGAACGGGCCAAGACCGTAGACTCCAGCCCAGACACCTCGGATAACGAAGCTAAAGGTAAGGCCATCTGGGCCCCGGACCGGCTAGGACGCTGGGGGCACTGGTCTTCGTGTTCAGGACTAAGGTGAAGAGAGGGTTGAGCAGAGGCCTAGGGAACTCGAGGGTTCTGAAAATACCTGGGTTTGAGGATCCTGTTTGCTAATCGCCTGGGTGGTGGAGTGTCATTTGGCAGGGGAAGGTAAAAGGCGACTTGGAGGTGCCAGGCCAGCCCTGCCTTTGGGTGCATAGGCGGAGGACGTGAGTATTACAGGCAGCCTGCGAATACCCTGTGCTGCACCAGATCCTTGGTCATTCCTTGGCGCGTGATGGCTTTGGTTTGCTTTTTCAATGAGGGTGTCCTGGGGGCTCACGTCCCCAGCTAAGGTCAAAGCGCACAAAACGCTTAAAATGGCGATCCTTGGGCAAGGGACGAGAGAAGGCTTAGAGATGAATCATTTCTCTTCAGTGCATTTTCCTAGTTGGAGAAATGTTTCCTACGAAACACAATTTGTTGTTTGTGGGTCTGATTTGTGCGTACAGTTTGCACCCCTGCGATTTCTGTCTCGGCAGGGGCCTTGGGCAGTGAAGCTGAGGCCGGAAGGGGTGGAGGTGGAGGGCTGCCCGCCACATCCCTCCCTCCTCCAGATGCTTGGCTTGAGGTCTTTGGATCTTTGGATCCGGGCATTGGAAATGTTTCTTTCCTTCCTTCTTTTTTCTTTTCTTTTTTTTTCTTTTTTGATCTTTTAAAAAATTCTTTTCTCTATTTTTACTAGTTATGTTTTTCCTATTGGTTTTCAAAAGCTGCTTAATAAATGAATGCTGGAAATTTTCTGTGTGCGTGGCAAGCGGTTTACTCCTGAAAAGGAGTGAGGCATTGGTTGGATTTCTTTGTGATTTTTGGTTCAAGAAAGAATGTTCAGCCAGAGTTCAAGCTCAGGGTTCAAGATTCATTTCTTCTGTAGCTGGGGGCGCCAGGACCCTTCGCTGCTATCTGGGAGGGAAAATACAGAGTTTGAAACAGGAACAAGATTAGATGCTGAGGGCAATGACTTTCCCTGAAAAGTTGGAACAAAAAAAAAATAGAAAAGGCCCAATAGGGAGGAATAAACCCTCTCCTCAAGACACTAGCTCCTGGCGGTGAGACTGACTACTTGGTGTAGAGGTAGATGAGATATTGAAAGTGAATTAGGCTGGGGTGCCCTGAACCTTGTGTGTAGTGCTTTGTGTATGGACACAACTGCACATTCATGTCTGCCGGGAACCTGTGCCCCCTTCTCTCTCCCTCTCTCTCCCTCTCTCTCCCTCTCTCACAAACACACACACCTCTTATGTTCCTCACACACACATGCACTCTTTTAGCGCACAAGGGCAAAGCCTTACCCTCTGGGGTCTGCTCTGCAATGATAGCCTTGGTAAATTAGAGATTTTGGCCAAAAGATGACTATGTCTGTGCTTGTGAAGATGAGGGAGTGAGGCACCCATATCACACATATGCCATTCTGGAACATATATAATGCAATGTTTAATTTTATCCACTCACCATAAGTCCTGAGCTGGACTGGGATAGAGGACTATGGTAGAACAAACTTCATCCTAACCATACCAAGGAGCAAAGTCAAGGTTAACAAATCTACCGCCTAAACCCAAACTACAACCACTTTGATAGACTCCCCCTTCACTCCTTGTCCCCCCTCCCACCCCAAACACCCAGAGGTTGCACTTTGTGTTCTCCTTTTTCTTCGCCCCTTTTTGGTGTTTTCACCAGGCCAGAGGGAAAGAGCTTTTGGCTAAGGTCCATTTGCAATTTCTTTCCTCCTCTTAAAACCCAACAACCCCAATAAAAAATCAATAGGGCAGAGTTAGATGTGGAGAAGCCTGTAAAGAGTTTGGCGAGAAGCTGCAGGTGCGGATTGGAGAATAATTAAAGAGACTGACATCTTTGGACTATAGCTTCAAGTTTGCATCCTCCCCCTACTCCTACCCCCCACCCCGACTGTTTCCTGGTTGCCCTAGGAAGCTCTCCTCACTACTGATCCCTGCAAAATCCCCAGACCCAGAAGCCTCACTTGACATAAGGAAAAAAGGAAGCAGGGTGCACACACAGCTGTCAGCAAAGTTATTTGCTAGGTTCAATGACTCCTTAGTCTTTAAACTCTATATTTTCCCCTTTAAAGGGTGGCTATGTTCCTTTCTGTTACCTGAAGATCAAGGTTGATCCATTTCAGCAAAAATACATACTAGGAAGAGAAGCTAACAATATCCCTTCTGTGTATACAGGTGTGTGTGTGTGTGTGTGTGTGTGTGTGTGTTTGAAAACATACACACCCACCTACACATAGACTCTAGGGGACTACAATACCTTAGGATGCCTCTCTTCCTTGACCTTAAGTCCTCTCTGGTCAGGGGAAGTTTTCTGAGAACGGTTACCCCTGCCCCTGCTGCTCAGACAGGCTTTTCTTCCTCCCCTATACCTGAAGCAGATGGCTAGGAGAGAAGGAGGTAGCTAAAGTTCTAAGAAGACAGCAATCTTGTGGCAATTCAGGTGGGAATAAGAGTCGGGGGCCTAGTTCAGGCAGTCCTGAGATGTCTTTAGCTGCAGAAACAGGAACAGAACCCCTCACAGAGTGAGGGGTGAAAGCTCTCCAGGAAATGATTCTGAGCAGCGGGGTAGACTGAACTGAAGATTTTTTTTTTCTGTCTGACTGGATTTTTTGAGATCTGGAGCAGAAAAGAGTTGAAGGAAAGCTTGGAGAGGTTTAAGATAATCACCAGGATCAGGAAAAACATTAAGAATCTGTTAGATTAAGGTGAGCTTGACTAATTTAAATTTAGTAAACACTTTGAGGGTAAGCGCCTCCTATCTTTCTTCCCTCTAAGTCTGGACCCCTAAGAATTTCCAAAAGCCCCAGAGAATCTGCCCCCAGACCTGTGCGGCCAGAGTAGTTCCTGGAGCATCTTCATTCACCCTCACCCCAAGCAGGCTTCCAAAAGCTGCTTCCAGGGATACTTATGTAAATAATGTTATTTTTAACAGAGGAGATAAAGGCAGAAAACACCACAGGAAATTGGCTGACAGCAAAGAGCGGAAGGAAGAAGAGGTGTCCCTATACTAAACACCAGACGCTGGAATTGGAGAAAGAATTTCTGTTCAATATGTATTTGACGCGAGAGCGCCGCCTGGAGATTAGCAAGACCATTAACCTTACAGACAGACAAGTCAAAATCTGGTTTCAAAATCGCAGAATGAAACTCAAGAAAATGAACAGAGAGAATCGGATCCGGGAACTGACCTCCAATTTTAATTTCACCTGAGCCAGCGTCATCTCCTCCCCCTCCCCATCTCTCCTTTCCCCGCCCCTCCTCCCTTTGTGCCTCGTGGTATTTTTTTTCCCTCCCTGAGTATAAATGCAACGCGCCTGCAAAAAAAAAAAAAGAAAAAAAAAGGCAAAGACCTCAGACTCTCCTTCCAAGGGACCTATGGTTTGTGCTGCAAGGATGCTTCCACCTAAAGCATGAGAAATGGGGTGCTGGGTTTTGGGGTGTTGTGTGTGCCCCCAAAGATGGGGTGGGAGTGTGGCTGGTGTGTGTGTCAACCCCCACTCACCCATGCACTCACACACAGCATTCTACTCCCCATGCAAGCTAAGATAGAATCCACCCAATTATAGAGAAAAGAATCAACCGGAGAGGGCCTGTAACCTCCGAGAGCCTAGTCAGAATTGCTTCCTCCTTGCTGCATTCCCCCCTTAGAATATCAGACAGTCTTGAAAGTTCACCTAGTATTTGTGTGTTTGTCATAGCACCCAGCATCTAAACCCAGCCCTCCCTGTGTCTTTCCCTCCCAGTGACTCTGAGAATCTGCTTGAAGTATTTGTACTGCTTTCTGCTTTTCTCCCACCCCTCCTAGCACCCTGTATCTCCCATTTACTAACATCTCAGAAATTCCATCCAGAAGAACAAAAAAATTAAAAATAGAACATAGCAAAGTAAAGACACCCCCCCCACAGCTGTCCTGTCCCTGTCTGGGAGTTGTTATTTAAAGATATTCTGTATGTTGTATCTTTTGCATGTAGCTTCCTTAATGGAGAAAAAAATCCTAATAAATTTCCGGAATCTTAATCCTCAAATGGGTGGTTTTTTGTTTTTAGTGGCTTTTTTTAAGCGACACCCCCTCCCCCCAAAACACTGAGTGTGTGGATATGTGTGTGTTTTGTGTTTGACTCATCTTCTACAGCCTTTCCAGAATGTCTCTTGGCGGGTTTAATGTAAGTGAGAGACCATAACGTTGATTTAAATATTATCCAGGTGACCACAATAAGTCAAGGTCATAAAACAGTAATGTCAGGACGGTCTTGGTGCGCGCGAGAGGTGGATTTTATGATCTGCAAATATAATGTGGTGCTGCAGTAAAAGATGCATTTAAAGGTGACTGGAGGAGGAAAGAGGCAGAGAGCAAACTGCAATCTTGAGGAGCAGACGGATCTGATTGCCTTCGGTACTGGGGCTGGGTGCACCCCACCACTGCTGGGGGGCACCTCAGGAACCCCCACCCATCTAAATAAAGGAATAAACTTAACCACTGAAGAGGCACTAGGATCTCAGCCTCTCCCCCCAACCCCAGCAGCTAACAGAAGCGCCAGCGGCAGCAAGAGAAGGAGGAGCAGCGACAAGGTAAGAGAATCGGTTTCTTGTTCTTCTTTTGATGGTGGACTGAGGACTTAGTGGCGTCCCCAGGTGCCTGGCCAGCAGCGGGTAGAGCAAGGAGGAAGGTGTTTTCGGGCATCTGTGTTTGCTGAGAGCTTCGGATTTGTCTGTGGCCGCCCTCAGTGGAGGGCAGCGGCTCTGAACTCCCTCTCCTTCTCTCCCACTGCCGCCGTGGGGTTTGGTGGTTAAAGGGGGGTAAATTGGTGGTTTTGGCTTCTTTATATTTGCAGGCACTTAGGGTTGTTTGGAAGTCCACCCATTAATTAGTTTAGGTGTCTCTAGGTCTGGTTGTATTTTGGGGAAAGTAGAAGGGTTGGAGCTTGAAGCTTAGGTTTTCTTGTTTTTGCTGGTGTAGGCGTGAGCCTTGTCTATGTTCTTGGTCCTTGTGTTTTCTAGCTGTAGGGCTTTGCCAGGCAGGGACCTGACTGGAAGGAGCGCCAGAGCACAGGCGCTGTGGTCCAGGCACCCCTGTTTGCTGAGAAGCCTGAGGCACAGGGAGAGGAGAGTACAGGAGAGCCAGATGGGCAAGACAGGGGACACAGCTCAAGAGTGGAAGAATGATCCAGCTCCCTGCCCCCCAGGACCAGGGCCAGATGCAGGGGCATAGCTCTACTGCAGTACTGGGGGTGGGGCAGGTATTTGGTGGCTAGAGGCCCCATCTCACTAGATTTTCCAAATGCAATTTGCTTATACCAGAAACTAATGGAGGCAATCAGATCCTTTGCCTACCCAGCCACCCAAAGTCTGTTCTCTAGTCCTTAGGGAGATTGTAAGGGTGGAAAGGGGATCGGGCTGAATTTCTTCCTTCCCTAAGCCCCTTCCCTTCTGCTTTGGATAGATGCAAAGCCGAAACTCCGGCCCTGCTTGCTCAGCTGATCTGTGGCTTAGGTAGTTTCATGTTGTTGGGATTGAGTTTTGAACTCGGCAACAAGAAACTGCCTGAGTTACATCAGTCGGTTTTCGTCGAGGGCCCCAATCCACCTCTCCTAACCTTCCCTCCCCTGTGGGACTGCCCCACTATCCTCATTCCAGATAGGGCAAAGTGGGTGCAGACCGAGGGTCAGGCTGTGAGTGGAGGCCAAGGGACAAATTCTGGACAACCCTGCTTTACAGCCATCTCCTTCTCAGCCTGTCCCAATGTCTGCAACTGAGGGAGAGGGTTTTTCTTTCTCCCCTGTAGCTATTGTCTCCTGGGTCCAGCTGATAGACAAAGAAGGTCCAGCCAATTCCAAAGAAATACTGGAGTTTACGTTTGGCCTGTTGGGCCAGTTCAGTCGGGCAGCAGGGTGGGGAAGAGTTGATAAAGGAAAGAAAAGCTCATAGAAAGAGGAGAGAGTCCCTGAAATGGTTAGTGTCTCTCCCTGCCACGTCTAGAGAGAGCAGTGCTCCTAAGTCTGGGTGTTGTTCTTAGAGTTAAGGAACTCTGGGAACTGTGCCTTTCCCTACCCTCCACAGCTCCATCTCCAGGGAAGTGAGTAGGTTGGTGGAGAAACACCAAGTCCAAGTAGAAGCCTTCCCAAATACACCCCATGAAGGGCAAAAGCCCGGCTCTGGTCTGTTTAGTTGCCTGTTGCCGCTAGGCCTTGGTCTGTGTGTCTGCTAGTCTGTGTCTGCTAAGCATTTGCCTGTCCTTGTGTTCTGTGGAAATGTCTGGGTAAACACAAGCTGCCAGTGCCCACTGTTACCATATTGTTGGGAAGGCTGGTGCTGGGGGAGAAGAATGGGGCAGAGGGAGAGCTTAGCAATGAGAAACTTTACAGGTCTCATCCACTGTGTTCCCCTCAGCTTTCTCAATTCTGGCCTTGGTTTCTACAGAGAAGGATCTCAAGGAAGGTTTCTTGGTCTTCAAAAGGAAAAATGGGGGTCTGGGGAAAAGGGAGACAGACAGCTCTGTTTTCAGAGACTGGAAAAGAGATCTGGTCCTAGGGACTCTTTCCATAACTGTGATCATGAAAGCAGGGAATACCATACACAATCATGTCTCTAACAAACTGTCATGGAGAATTTTGTATTCTCAACATGGGGTCCAGGAAGAAAATGATGTGACCTTACATGCACAGAGGTTTCTTTCCTATGTGTACCTTCTAGGTTTTCTGGTATCTCAGTCTCTCTCTGAGATCAATCAGCGTGCATGTCTGTCTATCTCTCAAATTTATTTTGACTTCCATGGACATTGGAGGAGAAAATGGCCATATACTCTCCCTTTCCCAGCTGAATTTTCGGTCTGTCTGTCCTCCATTCCTTTGTAGGAGGAAAAGTATTCAAATTTCTATAGCTCCCAGAGAAATAGGGAGATTTCCAGAAAAAAAAAAAAAAGAATAGGCCAATAGGTCCTGGAAGATATATAAGGAGATCCCTTGGTTTGGGAGCCCATGCAGTCTTTAGCTTCAGAGACTATTTGGGTAAAGAGAACCTCAGGCTGGAACAAGGTGTTCAAGATCACTTGGCTAACAGAAATCGCCCCGATGGGCCGAAATTTATCAATATAGGGCTTCTGTGCCTTGAGTACCTTTGACCCTATTTCCATGTCAAAGATGATGGGCTTAAAGGAGGTGGTCAAAGAGTCAGGGGTCAGAGCATCCCCTCCCTAGATCCGGAGAAAGGGAGCAAGGTCTCATAGGGCCAAGGTGAGGGCCAGTCTTATGGTCAGAGTCCACCCCGGGGGCCCTGGGGCTGTGGATCACGGCTAAGGCGATGGTAATTATTTATTCGCTTCGCTGGAAGGGAGTCTTCAGAAGTAACAGCGTGAAGAGGAGGGAAAAAATTATCTCTCTCGTCTGAGGATATTAAGATGGATTTTTATTTCTTAAAGGACCCTCCCCGCCGAGAGCACATAAGCGTAAACTTAATATATGCTCCACAACCCAACTCTAGAAATCGCAATAAAAGTTAAAACCTCCCCTACTGGTTTTTTTTAATTATGATATGGGAAAGGGGAGCAGGATTTATAGAGCTGAACTCTGGCGTGTGTTTGAGACTTGCGGGAGCAGGAGGAAAAGGCAAGAGCTCACCAAGGAGAGCCTTGGTCTCTGAGACGTCTCGCCGGCTGTGGGGTCTCAGGCTCAGCCCAGCTGTGGCCTCAATCCTCTGTGGCCTCCCTGGGACCTCACCCGGGCAATCGGCTTTGCCTCGGTTCACTCGCTGGGAGATGCAGCCCTTTTTGGGAACAGGTGACGTGAAAGCGGCAAGCGGGCATGGGGGAGTATAAATGAGGAGACTAGCGTACAGAGCTTTGTGTGGGTCCCTTGTAGGGGACGAGGTTTGCCCAAGTGTAACCCAGCGGATGGCTGGATTCGGAGGGGTATCCATCCGGGCGGGTGCGAGAGCAGGGACAAGGTGGACTGTGTGTGGACATTGTCTGCAGACTAAGCAAAGCAGACTCCTGGGCTGTGGTCAGCGGCGAGCTGGGCAACCGGATGTTGAGTCTGTAGGAAGGACCTTGAGGTCTGTTGGGTGTTTAGGCTGCCGGGTGGCGGTAGCCCGGAGTACCGGGGGAGCGTGCTGTGCGCCCGGCGCGGCGGTCATCCTAGGCGAGGCTGTAGGCCCTGCACACCTCTGCGGGCGGTTACTGGGCTGTGTCCCGAACAACTAAACTAAGATCATCGAATCAATGATCACAGCATGAAAATAAATGCAACTTGGGTCTTTTCCCCCCTCTCTATATAAGCGGTCCTTTCTTTTTTCTTTCGGAGATACCTGGATTTGGTCCAGAGCAGGTTGCCCGCGGGAGGGCCCCGCCAGCGGCAGCGTGCGAGGGAGGGAGGGAGGGCGAAGAAGGGAGGGAGGGTAGGAGGGCGGGTGGCGGCGGTTGCGGTGGTCAGGGCTTCCCTCCCTGGGCGGGAGGCGGCTGTCCTGCGTCTGGGGCTGTGAGGAGCGGAGGAACAGGTAACGGAGGCTTCCCAAGGCGGGATTGGACCAAGCCTAAAGTACCAAGCCTGGGGGGCGGGGGGGGGCTCTGCCTGAGGTCCTGGCAGGAGAGAAGGTAGGGAGGTCGGCGCCAGTCAGGCCTGGCAAGGAGGCCTTGGGATGTTCAACCTGTGTATGATTTCAGCCTCACACTCATGTTGTGAGTCTGTCTGCCTTGGGAGACGCCGCTTGCCTGTCTGTCTGAGACGTCTCAAACCCGGACACTCCTTCCAAAGGCTGAGAAAAATTCGTCGTCGGAATGTGTACTTTCATTCATTGGATTCTCTGCAACTCGGTGGGGCCGGCACCCCCGAGTTGGAAGGGAGTTTCTTCCTGTTTTCTGGACGCGGAGTTCTCTGGCTCCCTCCGCCACGGGCTGAGTTTTCCGGTTCTAGGTTCGCGAGTCGCCCTGAGGTTTGAAGCTAGACAGCTCCTAGTCGGGCAGGGACGGCGGGGGGCGAGGGGAGGCCCGCGGCTCCTCAATTGTACTTCGAGCTTGTATTGTCTCTCATTTCGCCACCTACGCTTCCTCAGTCTGGGCTCCAAAGTCACTGCAAATTTCCTTGCGATACATACATCACACAAAAGATCAGGTAACAACGTGCTCGGAGTCAATGAGAGTCAGAGCACTGGGCAGCCCCGGCTCTGGGGCGGCTCCCCTTCCAGCCACTCCCCAGGCTGGAAAACCGGACTGTGTTGGGGGAGCCGGAAATAACACCGTTTGCTGCGGAGCGGCAGGGCGGGGGCGCGAAGGCAGGCCGGGCAGGCCGTGGCGTTGAGAGGGCCACGTTCACAGGCCCTGGGGGTTTCACGCTTGCTGAGCTTGGGGGCCTGGCTCCTGGTGTGGTGTGCAGGGATCCCAGATACCCACCTTGAGTGGGGGTAGCACGTGGATCTCCTCGCGGCAGGCAGGAGAGCTCAGTTTCTGCTTCCAGTGCAGGCCTTAGCTAGAAGGAGTTGTGTGTGGGTGTGTTTTTCTCAACAAAGAGGGATCAGGAAAGATGGGGGGGAGTAGAAAGGGAACCAGGGAGGGGGCGGGGAAGGGGAGAGGGCAGCAGAGGGATGAAATGAGCCCATTTCAGGGGAGAAGGAAAATGAAAGCAAACGGCCTTCTCGGTTCTGGGCGGATGCTGAGGAGCAGTAAGCGGGCTCCCTGCCTGCGGCGGTTCGGATGACCCGCTGGGGGCACAGAGGAAAGCCTGTTTTAAATTTAATCCGAACTTGACGGTGTGAATTGAACCGGAGGGAATTTAAATCATTAAAAGGGAGACACCCGGCAGGGGGAGGGGGATGATGACTCTAGCCTATCTGTTTGTCTGTCCTTCCCACGGTGCTAGCTTGATTGTGGTCTCAGTTGCTCAGGTTTGACTGGATAGAGGAAGCGTGCCCCTCCCCCCTCAGGGCCCTCCTCTCCTGTGCCCACTGAAATCTGTTGGATGTGTAAGGTGAACGGTAGGAACTCCAGAGAATACAGAACTGTCAGCTAGACCTGGGCTTTTCCCTCCCCAACAGTTACTCCCGGCATCCTCAGGTCTCTCAGGTTGCTCCAGCGGTGCTAAGGAAAATGGAAAGGGATGGTGTGGATGAGAGAAAGTCCTGGAATAGAATAGAAGATTCAGCAGGAGCAATTGAACCCCAAGATGAGACCCTCCTTTTGGCATCCCCACATCTTCCCCCCCCCCACCATTTGCAAGCCTAGATTTAGAGAAAACCATTTCCCATCCCTGATATGCTAGCTTCTAAATGTGACCACCCACACGCAGGACCTTAGGCCTAGTGAGCTCTGGACTCCCAGTGTCTACCAGATCCCTTCCTTAAGGCTTCTTTCTGAGAAGCATAGACAGAATGGGGCATTGGCAAGGAGGGGCCTGTGGGAGAGGCCTGCTTCCCAGTCTACAGCTGAGCCTGCTTCTGAGTGGGGAAGGTCTGGAGTTCTTGATCCCAAAAGGAAGGCAAGGCAACTGTCTCTCTTCTGCTTCCTGGTGGATTTGAGGGAAGCGGGGGTCCCTGAATGGTGCTCCTGACTGCCCAGTTGCAGCAGCCTCTGCAGGGTAGGCAGGCTGGGTGTGCAGGCTGGGTGTGCAACCTCTGCAGGGTAGGCAAGCTGGGTGTGCAGGCTGCTCAGGAGTTGAAAAGAAGGCTGTGTGCAAAGGGAGCAGGAGAGAGGGGAGGTCTCATTACAGTCAAGATATCTAAAGAGGGGCTTTCTCAAATAGACGCGGGTTCTTAAGGAACGTTGGGGTAGAGGGACAGGGCCTGGCGCCCTGTGAAGATGCAGAGAAGAGCAGGCATGGTGTCTCTTCCCCTTCTATTTCTTCCTCTTTGACTAGAATGTGGCTTAGCCCCCAGCAGCTGAAGTGACTGCTGGGCTAACGTCAGATTCTGTGTCCCACCGGCCTAGTATACCCACCGGAGCAGGTCTCTCAGAGGGGGAGGAAAGGAGGAGGCCTCTTACGCCATTGTGTCCAGACAGAAGTGGCCGCCGCGCCCGGAGCGGTCCCGCGGCAAAGCCCGGGCAAGCAAGAGAACTGCACAATGCCACGGCTGCTCCTGCGGCTGCTCGGGCAGCTCCGGCTGCTCCGTCAGCCTGCGCCCAGCCCCATCCTGCCTGTGCCTCACTGTCCTTCCCTTCGTTGTTTTTTGAGAGCCTTCCTTTCCTTGTTCTGAGGTCTCTTCATCTCGCCAGCCTTCTTTCCCTTAATATTCTCTCTCTCTCTCTCTTTCTCTCTCTCTCTCTCTCTCTCTCTCTCTCCCTTTCTCTCTCTCTCCCTTTCTCTCTCTCTCTCTCTCTCTCTCTCTCTCTCTCTCTCTCTTCCTTCTTTATCCTACCCTCCGGTTCTGTTTTTCCTTCCTCCTGTCTGGAGACTGTTTAAATTGCTCTGTCAGGGCTCTGACTCTCTTAGGCTCTGTCCCTTGATGTCCTCTTGGCCACAGTCTGTCCCGGGGCCCCACTGAAGACTAAATGCCTGTGCTCAAGGCTGCCAGCAACTACTCAAGAGTCAGGCTGGGTCCCCAGTCACCCATGGCTGGGGGAGGTGCTGACTATGCTGGGGATTTGGAGAAAGCCTCTGCAGAGGACCTGGAACCTCCTGTGTGTTCTTGAACTAGTGAGGGAGATTTTTTGATTGACAGCTAACATGACTACATCAAGGCCAAAGAGCAACTCTGTTTCATATTGTAATTTGGATTTTCCATCCAGTCCAGCCCAAAGGAAAAGACAGTGAGCTCTGAGGAGAATTAGTCTCAGGCTCTGAGTGCCTTTCCCTAACCAGACCCTTCCCTGCACACCCACCCTGTGCCTCAAAAAAAAAAAAAAATACAGCTCTGATGTACCGAAAAGCGAAGAAGGAGAGGAGGGGGCCCACAGGTATTAGGGAGGGCTCCTGCAGCTCTTGAGTCTCTCCTAAGAGCTGCAGTTGTACCCTCTCCCCAACCTTCTCACCCTCTAACACACATACCATCTTCTCTAGCACTTCCTCACCTTGGAAGAGATAGAGGGAGAGAAATGTAGGAGAAAACCAGCCCCCACTCCCATACTTAGAGTTTGGACTGGTCCTGGTGACTGGATAGAGGAAGGTTAGGCTAGGCTGGATCTAGGAAGCCACAGAACCTGCTTCCTTCAGAGCTTGCTTCCTAGCCTCAGTTCCTGTTTGTTTAATTCCCTTTGCATAGACTCTTTCCTCTGACCCTGAGACTGCACCCTGATTCTTCCAATTCTTTCTGCTCTGCCTAGGTACATTATGTCCCGAGGGATATCACCTGTCCCTTCAGCCCCACAACCATCCTCTTTGCCCCTTATCCTGAACCCTTACTGAGGACTTTTCTGCCTCTCCAAAGCTTTCTATTGCTAAACCACCATGGGAGGTCTGTTGAAAAGCTGTGCATGTAACAAACCCCAAATTCAAGGGGGAGAATAGCAGTTAACTTATGGGGAGGGTGGGACCCAAGTTGTCTTATAATTCCTTTCAGCCACACAGCCACCTCCTGAATTCTTCCATCCGACCCTAAAGAAATTGCCTTCTCCCATCCCTCCGTTACTCTTTTTCTGTTCCAAAAACAGCCTACAATTTTATTTAATGAAAGACACATTTATGAACAATCAAATGATCCTCATAAAAATTTTATTGAAGGACGTAAAAACAAGCTACTTGCCCACGACCGAGGTCGTCTCTCTCTTTGCCTGTTCTCACCCTGGCTTTCTGCAGACAGAACCTCCGAGTGACTTCTCTTTTTTTGGGGGGGGTGTGAAGGTGTCACAGAGATGGACCCGGGGGCAAAGGAAAGTGAGCAGGCAGACAGGATGGGGATGCCCCACTTAAGTTGTGTAGTTCTCTCCTCCACTTCTTCAAGCTGGCAGAGAAACAGAGACAATAAATTTGAATAAAGGCTTATATATCTGTGCCAAAGCAAGAGGAGACTTGTGAAGCTGATGATAAAGGTGTGTGAGATGGCCAAGTTCTACCCCTCCCACCCTACAGACCACCTTTCCCAAGCTTCCTAGATTTGGGGAGCTGAGCTGGCCAGTGGCAGAAGAACTGTCCCCTTTCCTTCCTTCCCTCCCTCCATCCCAGCTTGTTCAGTCCCCTCCCACCGTCCCTCCCTCGCCGCTGGTGCTGCTATTGCTGAAAGAAATACATACATACACCGTATTTTAAAAAGCATCTTTAAAAGCCACGTTCCGAACTGACAATCGCAGATCTCCGCTCACTCAGAGACTGCAGGAGCTTCGGGGCCGACAGAGATAGATTACGTCAAGAAATAGTTCCTCCACCTACCTCGTCCAGCCTCCCCGCCCCTGTGGGGCTCCCCGAGCCCAGCTCAGCCCTTGGGGTCCAAGAACCCTGGCTTCTGGAACTCGCATTTTCACCTTGGTTTTTTTTTTTTTAAATTCTCATGGTAGGGGGGAACCATCTGCTTTTGGCTGCACATGGTAAAAGGGGGGGTTCCCTGATGAGATATGAGTCGTCCGGGGTGGGGTGTCCGGCGCCTTGGGTCCAGAGCTGCAGATCGCCAGGAAAACGCAGGTCGCGGGGATCAGCAGAGAGAAGGGGGTGGTAAAGGGGGGAAAAAGCAAAGGGAAAAAAGCCCCTGCGCATTGATCCGCGCCGTATTTTTGGGTAAATACGATCACGTGGGGGCTGGGGAACCAATGAGCTGCCGGGAAAAGGCTGGAAAAATAATTACCTGCCTTGATTGTTCTGTGAGCAGATAAAAAGTACATATACAGTTCATACAATAATCTTATGTATGTAAAACCCTGTTACGATGTCGGCGACGGGGCCCATCAGTAACTATTACGTGGACTCTCTCATCTCTCACGACAATGAAGACCTCCTAGCGTCCAGGTTTCCGGCCACCGGGGCTCACCCTGCCGCCGCCAGACCCAGCGGCTTGGTGCCGGACTGTAGCGATTTTCCGTCCTGTAGCTTCGCGCCCAAGCCGGCCGTGTTCAGCACGTCGTGGGCGCCCGTGCCCTCACAGTCGTCCGTGGTCTATCACCCGTACGGCCCCCAGCCCCACCTCGGCGCCGACACGCGCTACATGCGGACTTGGCTCGAGCCGCTGTCCGGCGCCGTCTCCTTCCCCAGCTTCCCGGCCGGGGGCCGTCACTACGCCCTCAAGCCCGACGCCTACCCCGGGCGCCGCGCCGACTGCGGCCCAGGCGACGGCCGCAGCTACCCGGACTACATGTACGGTTCTCCCGGGGAGCTGCGCGACCGCGCCCCGCAGACGCTGCCCTCGCCCGAGGCGGACGCGCTGGCCGGCAGCAAGCACAAAGAGGAGAAGGCCGACCTGGACCCTAGTAAGTTGGGAGCAATTTTCCTTTACAACCGGCACAGGAGGGGAGGGGAGGCCAGGCGGGGGCAGCCGGATTACAGCCCGTCCAGCCGCGCGGGCAGCGCGGGAGAGGGGCGAAGGCGAGGGGGCGAGGACTCAATAAAAACGAATTACCTTGGGGAGCTAGCTTTCAGGGGCAGGAAGGTCTGAAAGGAGGGCCTAGGCAGCCAGGTTGGGAGAGGGCCCGTCAGGGGAACTTCTCTGCCAAAGACTGGCTTTGAAGGAAGACCCCTGAGTCGTCCTCTTAACTCAGGCTTTTTGATTCAGTGGTCACTTTCGAAAAATAAAATGCAAGCAGGGAGAGGAGTTGGGCTGAGGGCCTGAGGTTCATTTTGTGGTTTGAGAAGGGACAGGGCAGCAAAAGGAAAGAAATTATCCCTACCTCTTAGCCAGTGTGGGGGTCTTCATCCCACTAGAGGTTTATAAAATAAAAGGTCCATTGAGTTCTCCTCCTCCTAGAAGGGTCTGGGGGGTATGTAGCCTAGGAACTTAGGCCAGAACTTCCAAATATAAGTGGGAGAGAAGAGTCTCCTTAAACTTGAAAACACACTTTTAAGTGTCTACAGGAGAAACTTGTG
Source organism: Ondatra zibethicus (assembly GCA_004026605.1). NCBI lineage: Eukaryota > Metazoa > Chordata > Mammalia > Rodentia > Cricetidae > Ondatra > Ondatra zibethicus. The sequence goes on from PVIU01002320.1 coordinate 43,498, forward strand.
AATGGGGATCAGGAATATGGAATGCAATAGGTTCTTCAGATTAAAGAACCACATACACGCGCGCGCCCGCGCGCGGGCGCGTACACACACACACACACACACACACACACACACACACACACAGAGGAGAGAGAGAGAGAGAGAGAGAGAGAGAGAGAGAGAGAGAGAGAGAGAGAGAGAGAGAGAACGAGCGCCTGAGAGACTCCAGTCAGGGAAAGAACATTCTGAGTGTTGCATAGAATGGGGGGGGTGACTAGGGTAGGTAAAGAGGTGGGGGGCAGGTGTAAGCTACAGGGTCAAAGAAAGAAGGGAGAAAGAAGAGAAACAGCAGGGGAGGGGTGTAGCCCCCTGGGTGTGAGGAAGTGTCTGGGGGATCCCCAGGAGGAGACTTCAGGAAATCTTTTCCTCTAGCTCCATAAGGGGCCAGGGCCTAATTATACCCTCTGAAGACTTCCCTCCTGCCCTCAGCTACTCCCAGAAACCTGAAATTGGAAGCTGGGAGGCTTGTCTCCTGCAGAGTCCGTCCTGGAGCTGGCAGGAGGGAGGGCAGTGGAGACCAACAAGAGGGTGAAGCTATGGGGGAGCCTTTCTCCAAGGCCAGCAGCTCTCTGAGGAGTGGGGACGTTTAAGCCTGACAATTCGCCTCAGCAGGGTTGAATTCTAAGCAGGAGGTGGACACTGGGAAGTGGTGAGGGTTTAGCGACTCTCAGGGTCAGGAAACAACTATGGAATTTCAGGACTTGCTCATGGGCTGTGAGGATGGGAGAGGCAGAGGAGGAGGGAAGTGGAGAGGAGAGGGACCTTGCTATAAAAATAAAAAACAAGAGAGAAGCGTTTATGGGCCTATGAAACAGTTGGGAATTTGGACTTTTTATGAGTATATTCTCGAATTACTACTCTTGAAGCTGAAGACCAGACTGTGGGGGCTTTGGTAGCTTCAAATTTCCTACAGTTTTAGGTGCTGGAAACTGGACAGGGAGGGCACGTGGAGAGGGGGAGAATGCAGAAGAGAAAGGAGGAAAATGCCTAAAAGTAAAACGCGTCCAAATTCAGGTTCAATTATTTAGCTTGGGGAGCTTGACCAAGCCTGGGGGTGCAGGGGTGCGAGAGCAGGGTCCTGAGCTGGAGGGAGACTCTACTGATCCTTGCCTATGTTTGGCCCTCCAGGCAACCCCGTGGCTAACTGGATCCATGCCCGTTCCACAAGGAAGAAGCGTTGCCCCTACACCAAGTACCAGACACTGGAACTGGAGAAGGAGTTTCTCTTCAATATGTATTTAACCAGGGACCGACGATACGAGGTGGCCCGTGTTCTCAATCTCACTGAGCGGCAAGTCAAAATCTGGTTTCAGAATCGGAGGATGAAGATGAAAAAGATGAATAAGGAGAAAAGCGACAAGGAGCAATCCTAAGCCTGCCCCAGCCTGCTGCCAACACAGCCAAGGAAAACACAAAACCCCACAGAAATGTCCCAGCCCTGGCGGGAGAGAGCACGAAAAGAAAAGGAAAGAGCAAGATAGAGAAAAGCCCACCGTCTTAAAAAGAAAAAAGGAAGGGGAAAATGCAAACTCTGGCGATGTGGGAGGGTTAAATGCTGAGGAATTGGTGTTTAGAGTTAGTTCTATCCAGCGACCAGGAGGCAGGAGAAACCGCATTCTCTTCCCCCCAGCGCAAGCGAAATAAATGACACACACACAAATGTGATTTTTCCCTTCTTTCTTCAAAGAAGCCAGTATTTGAATCTCTGTGTGTGTGTGTCTTTCTGTCTCTCTGTCTGTCTCTCTGTCTCTGTCTCTGCCTCTGTCTCTCTCTCTGTCTCTCTGTCTCTGTCTCTCTCTCTCTCTCGCTCTCTCTCTCTCTCTCTCTCTCTCTCTCTCTCTCTCTCTCATATTTGGTCTGGGCCATTCCTTCCTGGGCCTTGGGAGCTCTGTGGGCAGATTTTGTACAAAAAGACACACACACAATGATGTTACCAGCCAGAGCTGAGGGATGAGAGCCCCCGATGGCGGCTGGGTCAGACTGCACAGGCAGGCTGGTTCCTCAGGCTTGTACAGAACAGTGTTCTTCTCACCCTAGTGTCCCTCTCCAGCGTCTGTCCTGTAACGTGCTTCTGTTTGTTACAGTAGAGCAACTCTGTTAATATATCGAAGTCACTTAAAAAAAACACAGAAACTCAACTGCATCTAGTTCTCGTCGTCATTATTTCTCTTCCCCCGTGGCTCTGTGGAGGAGGCAAGTGCTTAATCCTCTAAGGGAAGCTGGAGCCAGCCAGAGAAGGGGCTCCTTCAACCTCAGAAGGGCAACTGCCTGCAGCTTCTCTCCAGGCAGAATGGGAGGGGGCTCCTGGGAAAGGAAGGAGTGGAGACTGCTGGGGCAGAGGCCTAGCTTGTGCCTGCCCCGCCTGGCTGCCTGTGAGTTTCCTAGTGGCTTGATGGAGCGTGTGGGGAGCACTGCTGGAACGGTTTTGCTGGCTGTAATTAATTGTCGTAATTTATGAGTACATGAGATCGGAGAGAAGAGATAGGTGAAGATGAAAGTTGGGTGCTGGGTGAAGGCCCAGGCTGGCTTCTTGCCTGGTGGCTTTGGTGCTGTGGTGCTTTCAGGGTTGGCTGAGAAAGAAGGCTAGCAGGATGCTCAGCTAGGGGGAAAGGCCATGCAGGCCTCAAGGAACACTGGAGGACAGGCACTGAGTACTGAATGAGAAGTGGGGAGGAGGAGGAAAGAAGAAATAAAAATACAAGAAAAAGAAGACAGGAGGGAGGGGAAGAAGAAAGGAAAGAAGGAAGGCAGGAGGAAATAATGAAGAGGGAGAGGAAAAAACTGGATAGCAAAGTCAATAAGAATTAATTTCTTCTCAGTGAATTTATTCCTGGCTCTTCTCTCCCCTTCTAACCCGCCCCCCATGTTTAGTTTGAATGTTGATAAGTGTTACTAAGGTCATGCTAAGTTCTCCTAGGGGTAGTGAGGCCAAGCTACAAGGGAGAGGGTTAGCAGTTTGCCAGCAGCGGGGTGCTCTCTGGTGGCTGTTGGACCCCAAGCACAGAGGCGTGGTGATATGTACAAAACAGTCTGGTGGGGCTGTATGGCTGCCCTGCACCCTTCTCTAGAATCTTCTTTCTCTGGAGCTAACAGTTTCATGGGCTAATCAGAAGCAGACAGAACTGCTGGGTCCGCCTCAACCCAGCACCCCTTTTCTATCTGGAAACTATTAAAATTAGACTGTTTGAAATATAGCCCTTTAATATCTTAGGCTGTCCACTTTGCAAAGCATCCCCTGGCAGGACTGGTGGGTACTTGTAGTGACAGCCTCTGCCACATTATTTGCATCTTCTATCCTCTTCTTCCAATTTGGGGGATTGGAGGAAAGTGAAAAGGGTTGAACTTTTTGATTCTTTAATATTGGGGGGGAGAGCAGCAACTAAGTGGCAACAACAGACTTAGCGGCCAAGCCATTAATGCATTCCCTATTTCCTACTTAGTAGACCACTCCCACTCCTGAGCATTGATTCCTTGGTCTTTTGGAAAGAGGCTTTGCCTTGTTTTTCTCACTACCTTAGTCTTCCCTTTGGTCTTTTTGCTGTTATGTAATCCTGGCCTAAGTTCTGCACTTGATGGGAACCAAGACACCCTTCTCTTGCCTTAATCTAGACTATCAAGAGAGAGGACGCCGGCTTCTCTCCCTGCCTGAGCTCAGCGCTGTTGCCCGGCTTCCACCCCACCCCTGCTCTGGGGCCCTGAAGCCTCCTCTCCTAGTCCATCAGCATGGTCTGCTTCCTGAAGCCTGCCAGCTGCAAAGGGGGCCTAAGATCTTGTAGGACCCATAAGAAGGTGGGATTTAGAGAAGGCCCACTCTTTTATCCCAGTTTCCAGCCTCCAGATCAGGATTAGATTCGATTTTATTCGTTACCGTTTGTGAATTAAAACAACACAACACGCATCTGGGGAGAGAAATCCGAGCAGACCAGGAGAGGGTCTGGCAGACGCTCCCTTCCCCTCATGTTTCCTCCCACCGCTCCTCTGCTCCTTTGTCAAAATCACAAAACCCTAAAGGTTGTCCTACTTGGGAAGGCAGAGGATAGGTACATTTCCGTAGCCCAGAAATGCCACTTTTATGGCCCTGTTTGTCTCCCTGCTTTGGGTTCTGAATGGGGCCCGAACAAAACAGCAACGCGGAGCTGGCTAGACGTCTGGGCTTAATTGTTTTATGGTTTAAATAAGGTGGACACTCTTTCCTTTGAAATCGGATTATAGGAATGTTTTGTCTATAGCCCACAGAGATCAGGATCTCTCTGGCTGAGAGGGAGAGGTGAAGAGCGCGCAAGCTAGGGAAGGGCTACAAACCAGGGGGTGGGAGCAGCCTGGACCGGTCAGAGTCCCACCCTGAAGTCCGGCAGGGCAGCGGGTGGAATAGGCTGTGCAACTGATAAGAGGGACTGAGAGTGCTGGGAGCAGAAGGTCCTGAGAACTTCAGATGGGGTGGTGCACCCACGGACGCAAAGGCAAAGTGGTTTCTAGACTGGAAAACGCCTAAATGGAGGAGATCACAGCTATTCCTTTGCAATGTCTCTTTATTCCAGAAAGGAGAGTTACAAAGAGAGGAAAGTGTGGAACCCTTCACAAGGTTTATTTCAAGAATTTAGAAAAACAAAGAATAGAGGCAACTACCTTCCTGGGAATCTCTC
>PVIU01002320.1:48279-108668 GCA_004026605.1 Ondatra zibethicus
CTCTCTCTCTCTCTCTCTCTCTCTCTCTCTCTCTCTCTCCTTCTCCCCCTCCCTCACCCCCACCCCCACCTCCACCCCAGATCAGCCTGGCCTACTGACAGTTGAGGCCAAATTGGAAGCTTTGGCCAGAAAGCCCCTGGCTTCTGCCGGCTTCAGTCCCACTGCCTCTGAACAAACCAACCCTCTCACCTGCGAGGTGTAAATAATTCGTGAGTGGCAGCAAGAGATGGGCCCTCGCTCTACCGGAGAGTTCAGGAGGCAAAAGAGGGCAGGCATCAAAAATAATCGCTGATGGAGATAAGTGAGGAGCAGGTAATTAACACAGAAAGGCGGAATGACCCGAACAAACGATCATAAATCCGTGGTACCTAAGAGGGTGGTGCAGGCCTTGGGCAGAGGGACAGAGCGGCCCGGCGAGGATGACTGCTTGCGGCTCCTTTATTTCCAGGCTCAGAGAGCAAAATAAAACAGATACAGGTAAAAGAAAAATAAATAAATCAGTAGATAAAATAAAATAAAAGATGAGAAAAGCCTTCAAAGGGGAAACTAAGTCCGACCAAGGCTTATAGGACTGATGGGTTCTCCGGACAGGCGGTGGTAATGGCACGTTCAGGACAGCCGCATTCCAAGACACAAAGGCCCAGAAGAATAGCTCTCTTGCAGGTTTTTTTTTTTTTTCTGGACCATAAAATCTGGAAATAGATTTCCCCACCCCCTAAAAGATAAGGCACAGGCCCCAGAGAGGATCCGGACCCTCTGAGTCTCCTCTTTCCAGTCAAAGAAGAGAAAGTATTTATGACAGCCCCCATGGTCAGATGCTAGGAATCCAGAATCCACTCTGTTCAGCTCTACACTGAGCAATTCACTCAGATCGAAAAGGCTGCAGCCAAAGATGCAGCAGGCTACTCTGGGGTGGAGATGCTCTGGGGTTCCTGGCACTACTCTGAACCCTAGTGAGAGCCACAACCCTGACCCAGCTCCTCGGGAGCCTCCCCTCCTGCTGCTTCAGAGCTAGAGTTCTGTCTCTAAGAGTTTGGGCAGTTCCTAAGTTCAATAGTGGTGAGTTCTCTAAATGCAAAAGATTCCAATACAGAGTCTCTTGCCCAAACACCAGGAAATCTCCTTTAAGAATCTGTCTGAGAGAGGTCATTTCCCCAGTAATTATTTAAATAAAAAAAGGACAGGGGAGAGCTGCTCTTTCTGTCCCTGCTATTCTTTCCTCTATGCCTAGAGCCAGCCCAGAGTTGGTTCCAGATCAGGGTGGGAAAGGAAGAGATCTAGCTTTGTAACCACACCCTTGCTTGCCCAACCCTGAAATCCCAGGATGAGGAAGAAAAACAGGTAGATTTTTTTCTTTATGCAAAAGCTTACAAATATATATTTATCAAGCATATATATTCATCAAGCATTCTATGCACGTGCCTGGTGCACACATGTATGTACAGGTCTGTGAGTCAGAAAGGCCACTTTCAGAAATGTGTATAGCTAGTGTAAAATGAACATACACTTGATATGCCTCTGAGTAAGAGAATAGTACAGCATCTATATATGTACATATACATATATACTTATGTATATACATACTATACACATATATGTGTATACACACTATATCCATCGATATATATACATATAGTGTGTGTGTGTCTGTGTGTTCTGAGTGTGCTTCAGGATGGCCCTGTGGAGGAAGAAGACAGAAAAAATCATTCTTACTCATTTTCATTCACAAGCACAATAGCACACATTCGCACACATTGCTCTCATGCTTTCTTCTCTTTTCTCCCTGCATTAAGCCCACTGTAGACACTGTGGCCAGGGAAGGGGGTTGAGGGGCCAAGGTTATTTTTTCCATTAGAATTAACTTGAATTTGTCCAGTCTTGGGCATGGGGATATGTGCCCCCCTCCCCAAAGCGTGGGTAAATATTTAAAGAGTGTCTGTTGACAATTCCCATCCACATCCTGGCCTGGGAAGCCTGCCTGGAGAAGAGGGCGGTGCAGGGGAGCCTGAGGGCCCGTGTAGGTTGAGCTGGCATTTCCTATGGGGTGGTGGTTTATGAAAACCAGTAAGAGGCCTACTCCTGCTCCCTTCAGCCCACTTATAGTCTCATAAACAGAAATGTCTTGGATTAGGCTAGGCAGAAGCCTGGGTGAACAAGCTGTTTCTCTTGGTCCCCATAAACAGCTTTGCTCTCAGAATCTCCCAGCCAAGCCTGTTTGGGTTTCCTACTCCTTGGAGGAACTGTTTTCTGCAAGGGTACTGTGGTCTTGCTGGGGTACGTGGAGTGTCACCCCCTTCTCTACCCATAGTAGTCAAGGGACAAGAGTCTCCAGGATGTAAAGAAGACAGGGCAGCTTCAGACCCTGGGGAGAGGTCAGGGACCAGAGGGTCTGCAGCCTGAAGGGTCCAGGTACAGGCTGTACTTCTTCTTGAAGTCCCCAGACTTTAGAAACCCCCAGGTAACTCACCTTTGGGGTTAAAGACTCAGCCCAACTTACTAAGGCTCACCCCTGGGGTCTTCTACCTGTTGAGGTAACCTGAGTTGACCTGCTGGTTCAGGTATCTCTCAAAAAGGACAGAAAAGGGGGTGCGCCTTCAAACAAGAGTACATACTTTGGAAAAGCTGGCCTGGCCATTAGCTGGGGCTGGCTGGCCATCCCCTACACACACACCACACCCCCATCCCTCCCCTCTCCTCCCTCCCTCTTCTCCAGGTCCCCCCCAGCCCCGAACCCCTCAATCCTCTCTCCCCCCTCCCTCCCTCCCTCTCTCTCTCTCTCTCTCTCTCTCTCGCTCTCGCTCTCGCTCTCTCTCTCGCTCGCTCGCCTGTCTTCATGTCGTGGATTGATGAACGCGAATCGCGTGTAAGCGCCGCCACCGCCGGGAGTCTGAGGAATTCGCCTGGGCTGTTAGAGGAAAGAGCTAAGTGAGAGCGCGCGCTCTACCTACCGACAGTGAACAGAGCCGCCGCCGCCCGAGCCCTCAGCCGGCACCGCGCCCCCACCTGCCCAGCCCCCAGCCCAGCAGTCCAGCCCGGGGGAGCCGGCCAGCTTGGGGGTTCGGTCCCGGGGGGAGGGGAGTTTCGGGGATACCGGGCGGGGGAGCGCGAGCCAAGGGGAGGGGGCCGCGGGTTTTCATGTGCCCAGCATGAGCTCCTACTTCGTCAACCCCCTGTTTTCCAAATACAAAGGCGGTGAGTCCCTGGAACCGGCCTATTACGACTGCCGGTTCCCTCAGAGCGTGGGCAGGAGCCATGCGCTGGTGTACGGGCCCGGAGGCTCGGCGCCCGGCTTCCAGCACGCCTCGCACCATGTCCAAGACTTCTTCCACCACGGCACCTCCGGCATCTCCAACTCGGGCTACCAGCAGAACCCGTGCTCGTTGAGCTGCCACGGAGACGCCTCCAAATTCTATGGCTACGAGGCGCTCCCCAGACAGTCCCTTTATGGGGCTCAGCAAGAGGCGAGCGTGGTGCAATATCCCGACTGTAAATCCTCCGCCAACACTAACAGTAGCGAAGGACAAGGCCACTTAAATCAGAACTCGTCTCCCAGCCTCATGTTTCCATGGATGAGACCCCACGGTGAGAAGCCTTTTCTCTTTCCCCCTTGGTCTCCCGCGCTCCGGGGTCTTCCCCCTCCCTCGCCTCCTTTTTGTCTGCCCTTGCTTTCCTTCCTGGCTTTGGGGGGTCTCTCCCACTCCACTCCCGTGCCTGGGTGGGTTCCTGGAGGTTAAAAAGGTTTGGCTGGGTGTGGGGCGGGGGGGGCACCTGAGACATTGTGAGTGTTGGGGTGAAGGTGGGAGAAAGGTGATGTGTGGGTGCAAAGGGGCTAAAAAACATTTCCTCCATTCTTTCTCTCTCTCCCTCTCCCCATCTCTAAAGTCAAAGTTGGGGAGGTGGCTGACAAGAGCACCCTGAGTAAGCTAAGGTTATTAGCCTTTGGGGGCGGTAGCCAGTTTTCCCAAAGACAGAAAGACAGCCATTCCAAGACAGTGGCCAAACTGTGGGTGAAAGGAAGACCCTTTACTGTCTCTCTCTAGCCAGAGAGAGGGGCAAGGACCTAAAGACAGGCACTCTGACTCTTTGGGGTCTCCACTTCTTCCTCTCAGAGAAGCAGCCTGAAGGCCATTACCCCAACTTTTTTTTTACTTCCTCCTGTTGGAGAGAAGACTGAACGCCTGAGCAGAAAATCAATGCTCCAGAAGAGAGAGGGGCTATGCAAAGTAGGGGCCTCTGGGTCCAGGGACTAGTGGTCAGTTTACCCCCCAATCAAGATCTATGGGGTTTCTTGGAAAGCTGCTCAGGTCATGAGCCCCTCCAAGGGTGGCCCCTCATGGCCCAATTTCGAAGTACAGGGGAAGCAAAAACAACAGTTCCAGCAGGGATGGCTCTTGATTTATTTGTTGGTCTCTAGTTAGCAATCAGGCAGAGCTGTGATACATTCCAGGAGATCAATTATTTTTCTTATTGGGAAAGCATTAGGCAGAGATAGGCAAGGCAGGGGCAGTGGGCAGAAACCCCCTCCTCCAACCCCAGCCCTTTTCCTTTTTCTTGGAAGCAGATTGTGTCCCTAGGCCGGCTTACTATCAGCCACTCTGTACTTGTAAACAAAGCTGTAAGGGCCAGGCTGGAGGCCTGAAGGATCCTGCAAGGCTCCCTTGTCCCCCTCAAGCCCCTACTTTTCAGACAGCTACCTCCCTGCCCCTCACCTTCACCCACTTCCTAAGGTGAAGAAAATCAAACCAAAACATCTATGGAAACTTTTCTTGCCCTTGCTTGCCTTCTGCTGGCAGCTTCACCGGCAGGAGAAAAAACTGAGAAGGGGGGGGAGCTTTGTGGGAGGCAGAGTAGCTGTGTGGGGGGGGGAATGGAGCGCCCCCAACCAGATATAACCAGACTGGGGTTCTGTTCTGTCCAGCTCCTGGGCGGCGCAGTGGACGACAAACTTACAGCCGGTATCAGACCTTGGAACTAGAGAAGGAGTTTCTCTTTAATCCTTATTTGACACGAAAGCGCCGGATTGAAGTCTCTCATGCCCTGGGACTGACCGAAAGACAAGTGAAGATATGGTTCCAGAATCGAAGGATGAAGTGGAAAAAGGAGAACAACAAGGACAAACTGCCTGGGGCCCGAGATGAGGAGAAGGTGGAAGAAGAAGGGAATGAGGAAGAGGAGAAAGAAGAAGAGGAAAAGGAAGAAAATAAGGACTAGGGAAAAAAAAGAGAAAAATTCTCCCCCCCCCCCAGCAACTCCCTTGAAGTTTCGTTTTATGGTAGCAGATAAATTGAGAAGTTTACGACTGTCATTTGCTTTTATAGAGAATAGAATGGCACTCACTACTCTAACTACCTGTCAGATACTTGCAGCTCTGCTTTTATTACCTTTGGACTTCCCCTGCTCTTTATCTGTTTGGGGGCTGGGGGGGTTGGGGAGACCTAGACAGGAGGAAAAGCTCTGCTCCACTTCATGCCCAGCACACACTCACTTGTCCTTGCTTCCAGCCGGCTTCTGAGCCCTTCCTGAACTTTAAGGTCTAAGCCTTCTCACACACCCCACTTCTCCCCACCCTCCCACTCATTGCTTCTCTGGTATTTATTTTAAAGGGAATCTGCCTGAAGATGTGGAAGATGGTTCTTGGCTTGGCTTGTATGCTAGGAATCAGAACACTGAATTAACTTCTTTTTTGAAAGAAAAGGAAAGAAGGAAAAAATGCAGAAGAAAGGGGAATGAAAGGAAAAAATGTTAAAAGAAATAAAAGATAGCAAAGAAGATTTCCTCCCTTTCTGAGGCTCCTTCCTTAGAAAACCCCCTTGACTTTCTCCAGGAACCTAAGAATCTATCCACCCCCTTACTGAGGGGTAAAGAGGGGCCTGCAATGGTCTCTAAAATGCTACCTATCCATGCCATAGTCACTTGGGCCCAAGCCTTCCTTGCCTGTTATTGCTGATTGATTTCTGTTCTTTGGGCCCAGCTTCCTCTGAGCTGTCTTAGTGTTTGTGCTCAGAAATCACCGTAATCATGAAGATAATATACTGATAAAAAACTTTAATATACTACCTAAAGGGAACCTGCAATAATCTTGGGGGAGGGGAGAGAAAGAGAAAAAAATCCTACTAAAGGAGGTAAAAAGAGAAAAAAAAGAAAAAAGAAAAAAAAACCTTCAATGTATTTTATCACTACCTATAGAAAGAAACCCTGCTCTGAGAGGATTTGTAATGCGGTTTTGTTGTCGTTTGTTGCTGCTTATTTCACTAAGAAAAAACCCCAACAACTGAGACTGCCTAGCCCGCTGGTATTGTGCGCTTTCATTGTGCTTCTAACCCCAGTAGAGTAGAACTAAACCGCACTGAATGCATAGTTACTCTGTCTTGAATTCTCTGTTTATGCAACGTGCTCGAAAGGAAAAAAATGTTAAAATATATCTATAATAATAATTTTTGGTCATTTGTCTTTACGTCCAGCTATGAATGTAGATTTTGTGTCCTGAAAGCCCTGTCCCTGGTCCAAGTACTTTGTATTGTATAAGTGAGTCATAATAAAAAAAAAATGAAAGAAGAAATTGAAGCTGGAAAGACTTACTGTTTCTCTGTAACTCCCCCTTTTTCTACTCCTCCCTCCTTATTCCCTTTCCCAGCTCTGCAAAAGGCCTACACTGATCTGACTGGGTGGTGGAACTTGGAACTCACATAGAGAGAAGCTTGGGAATGGGGTGGAGAGAGTAGGGAGATGGGAGGGCAGGTGACTGACCAGTGGGGGTTAAGGAAGGGGCAAGTCTACTAGAAGGAAGGAGGATCACTTAGCTATACTAATGCCTAACAAGAAGGCTCACAGGTGCTGTCCTCCAATAGGAGGACAGGCCCTCATGCTTTAGCCCCTTCATTTATGGGCTGGGTCCATACAAAGAGTCTCCCCGTGCTCCTCCTGTGACTATGCCTTTTCTTCCAGGGATTTGGGCTAAGGGTGAGATGGTGGTGTTCTTTTCTGGTCTTTACATGTCCCTTGCTGGTGACCATCCCTTACCATCCAGTACACCATACTGTAATAGTGGAGAGGATGGGGGTGGGGGTATGTGTAGCTGAGTAGTCAGTAGTCAGGAGAGTTTGGCTGAAAAATGCCGAAGTGTGAAATGAGGAAGCTTCTGCCTGATTCAGAGGAGAAGGGAAGGACAATGAGTAAGCTGGTATACCAGTCAGGGTCCGCATCCTGGAATTCAAATTCAACCAACACAAGGCTGTCACTGCCACTCAGCCCCCTTGTGTCCACTTAGCTTCTGTTCTGACTGTTTCAAGCCAGCTCCTGGCTGACTTCACTTTTACAATTGGGCTGCTTGCCTGGCTACCACAGTGAGGATCACTGATTTGGGAGGATAGGCCTTTTGGGTGGACAGCCCCCACAGCAGGGTAAAGGGAATCTTTTCATTTTCTAAAATAAAGAGTTCAGTACTAGGGACTCAGCTAGCAAAGGGATCATTCTGTAGTGTCCTAGGCAGACAAATCTGTTTATGCCTATAAAATTCTGCCCAAACCATTCCAAATTCCAGAGATACAAGATGTCTGGTTCAGCCAGGCCAGAAGAAGAGGGGAAGAGAGGATTTCTGGTCTTCAAAAATAGAACCCCAAAGACAGATATTTTTGAAACCAGATCTCTGGGTCAATGATTTTTAACCTAGGCCCAAGCCAAATGTTTCACCAGGTCCTAATCTCTGGCTCCTATAAAAGGGGTTCAAGATTTGTCAGGCGGTTTTCCTAGGGGCTGAGAAGCTGCTGCGGGGTGGAAAGACAGGTTGGGGATAACTTTAAGTAGGAGGTGGGGGAATCTGTGGAATTTGGGGTCCCTGCTGACAACTAACTGATTCCCTTTGACTTCGGAGGCATAGGCGGTTAGCCAGGGAGGCCTGAAAACAGCATTTCACTTTCTATCTGACTCTGTGGGGCCACGGAAGGAAGAGCCTTTCATTTCTAATCCTGAGGTGATGGTTTCTATTGGTAAAAAAATATCCTTCCGTGAAGCAGAGCGAGATGAACCCCTTGTCAAATGGCTCCCAGGGGCCTCGCAGCTCCCCCCAACACACAGGCCAACCTCCCCCCATTCATCCCTGGCCTGCTCAGCAGTGTCCATGGCCCTAAACTGTCGCGTCTGAGGGCGGGTGCGTCTGGCGCCCGGCTTCTCTGGAAAGTCGGGCAGCAGGAGGGTCAGACCTAAGGAGCCCCAGCTACCCCTCGTGCATGCTGTACCCGCTCCCCGCTTCCCCTGCCCACCTCTTCTGCTTTCTCGTTTGGAAAGAAAAGGAGGTTAAAAACCCATTTTATGGGGGAATGTAATTGCAAGAGCGGGATGCGCTCTTTAGAAATACGTGCTTCTAAATGTTGCTACCGTCCCATTACCGAAATGGGTACCATTCGGCTGCTGCAGATACGACTTTCTCCCATTCTTTACTTTTTTATTAGCCAATCAAAGTGGCTTCCGAAAGCTATTTGTGATTTGTGAAAAATAGTATCTTTCAAAATGCTGAGTTGAATCATCTCGCTCATTTCTCCTTGGATTTATTATTCTAATCTCAACGGTAAAGACAGGATGGTGCAGCTGTTAAACTGGGGGGCAAATTCGTTTCTCGGGATTAAAAAAATATCGCCGCATTTTCTCTCCCCACTCTTTCACTGAATGTCCAAGGGAGATGGGGATCTTGGAGAAATCTGGGGCGCCAAAGAAATTAGTGTGCCCCTGAGAGACTCCCAGAGGACCCCTTGAAGGAGAGCATGGGTTGACCTCCACAGTCTCATATTCCTGGTATGAGATGCCATCCCAGAGAGTGCCTGAAGGTTGAAAAGTTATCCCTAGCCCCAATTAAAGAGGATTCAGGACAGGTTGTGTGTGCCATAATCTGGAAGGAAAATTTCCGGTGAGCTGCCCGGCAGTGCTGTCCCATCCTCCCCACTGCCCATTGTGAGAAACTGGGCCAGCGCTTCCTCGCCCGCCCGCCGTAATTTTTAACTACCTGTTATAAAGTTTATGGGTGGGTTTGTAAAAGAAACGAGGTCTCTGCATCCGGCTGAGGGAACTGCTTCACTAGGAAGTTTGGGGAGGGGATGAAGGGTCTCTTGTTGGCTGGTTGAGCACTCAGTCCTTGAGGTTCCCTTGCCTGCTCAATGCCGACCAAGGAGAGATCTCCAGTCCGTGGGGAGTGGCTGGGCTACAGCCTAGCAAACAGTCTCTATGAGGTAACTTATTCTGGCCTCCCCACACTGTACTTACTACCAAAATTGGTGGTCTGGGAAATGGGGCGCATAGACTTTCAGAGCAATAGGCAGAATTCGAAGCAGTAAATGACTCTCTTAAGCGAACTCTGAAATCAGATCTCAGCTGCCCAGATACTGAAGGAGATTTTTTTTTTTTTTTTTGGCCTGAAAAAGACAGGTGTTTGGGCAACCAGAGAGGGTGAAAAGGTTTCAAAAGCAACTTGCTCCTCAAAAAAAGGGAAAAAAAAACAAAAACAAAAAAAAAGGAAGCTGGACCAAAATCTTAAACGTTAACATTTTTTTTAAATTCTTTGAGTTTTGCAAGTTGCCATTAGAAACTAGGAAACGAGAACCTGAAATGAAACTAGGAATGGTCTTGAGGGGTGGGAATGTCATTCTGTCAGAGAAAGGGACCCCTTGGGGAATGAAAGTCATTTTAAGGGTCCTTGAAGCTGCCCAGGAACTGTCACCCTCTGCTGCCTCAAAGGACTGCCAAATTCTGGTCTAGTTCTCTGTCTTTTAGACTCCATCTACTACAGGCTTGCTTGGGAGGGCAGCCAGCGTCCTGAGACTCCAGTTCTTGTCTGATGGGTGGGGAATGGGGGCTTGCCTGGGGCACTGCAGTAGAAAAGACGCGTTCTCTTTCTAGAAAACAAAGGTAGGAGTAGGTACGGTATTCATTTTTATTTCCTTCATCTCGCCAGCCTTCATTGCCCCAAGGCTGCAGACCTCTGCAAAGCTTTGATTTTCATCAGCTCCAACATTATTACCTTCATTTATTAAGAAAAGTATTTAAAATTCCAGACAGCAAGAGGAGGCAGCCGACCTTCAGCGTCTGAGCCCTCTTTTCTCCCTTCTCTACTAGCCCCATCAGCTCTTGCTGTGTTAGTCTAGAGCAGCCGGTCCGTGGGGAGTGGGCGGTGGGTGAGGGCGGGGTGGGGGTTGGGTGATGCTCCCTTTCTGAGAGAATTGGGTAAACATGGCGACCGTGGCGCCCATTTGCACACGCTACACAAATGCATCGCATTCCCGGTTGTTTGCAGAAAATTTACAGCTGAGTAATAAAAGTTTACGATCGACTCACAAGTTGGATTGGCCACAAGAAGTCATGTGGATTCCATCCATGAACGTGAACTTTTTATTGTGGTTTGTCCGTTCCGAGCGCTCCGCAGAACAGTCCTCCCTGTAAGAGCCTAACCATTGCCAGGGAAACCTGCGCTGGGCGCTCTGTTCATTACCAGTATATTTTTTATTAACCTGATTAATAATTATTTTTCCCTATTTAAATTTTTTCCTTCTAGGTGGAGTTGCCGGAAGCTGGGGGCACCTGGGGAGGGCGGGGTGGAAGGGGAGAGGCAGGAGTTGAGAACACCTCTCTCTCTCTTCCTCCCTCTACCCGACCCTCAGGCCCCCAAGGGGCAGGAGGTACGAGGGTGTGGGAGCTGAGATCCAGCTCTGAAGACGCCTCCACCCCTCCCCTCTCCCTTCTGCCCCTTCCCTGCAACTCTCCTTAATTTTATTTGACTTTTTTAATTATCAGGACTTTCCTTTTTTCTTTTTAAATTTATATAAAGTATATGTGTGTATGTATGGAGCTGAGACAGGCTCGGCAACGGCACAGAATGAGGAAAGACAGAGAGTGGGAGAGAAAGACAGAAAAGACAGAGAGGGAGAAAGGGAGAGTGACAGCAGCGCCCGGTAAGTGTTTCCTTATTGGTTCAAATATATAACTAATGGTCCGTAGCTGGGTGGCGGTTTCAAGATAAGGACAGCAACGGCTTGTCTTGGTTAGAGAGGAGAGGGGGCTGGTGAGATGGTGGGACCGTGGGTAATTAAGGGGAGGTAAAATGGGGGGACCGGGTTAACGCTGAAATACTGGTAACTGGTAGTGGGGAGAAAGTGTTGTCCTGATTTCGCTGTGCGCCGAAGTTGGGGTCCAGGGTTAGAGAATCTTGGCCCTCAGGGGGCTCAAATCCAAGTCTGGGGCGCGGGGGCCCTCTGTCTGATATCAGCCCACAGTATCATACCTGCTCTTTAGAGAGCTTGACTGATGGAAATGGGTCGTGGTGGCCTGGAAGCTCAAACTTCAAGACAGTACAAAGAATCTGTAGCCTGGGCCCATTGCTCCCTAAGCAACGTCAACCCCTCAACCCCAAACAAACTTTCCAGCGCCCCCTCCCCGTTCAGCAGCCCCCTCCTTCTCCAAGAGCTAGAAACTAGACCTCACACATGCGCAGTGTGAGCCCAGGGCCGGGCCGCGGAGCAGGAAGCGGGCGGCAGAGCCTGTTAATTGACAATTAGGGGGGAGGCTGGTGGCTGGTGTGCGTCAGCCAAGGGGAGAGAGTCTGCCCACCCCTGCTCCCGCCCCCACTCTGGCGCGTAGAAGGATGGGAGGCGCCCTACGCTGGGGATGGAAGGGGTGGGGGTGGGAATGCAGCGATCAAAAGCCGTCTAGTGCTCCAAGAAAGCGACCTATCCACCCCCTCCCGCAAGTCCGGCGCCTTCAGCCCCCACTTGCGCCCACTCCACCCGGGATGCCACACTAACTTTCTTGCGTACCCCGCAGAGCTGCTCTAGATTAGGACCTGGCTCGTCCTGGTGGAGGTGGGAATGAGAGAGGCTTCAAGCTGGGCGGGTATAGACCGGGCCTTGTCCGCAGGGCCTCGAGGGTGCTGCAAGGCCGCGTGCACTTTATGGGTGGAGTGGGTGGGGTTTCCTCGGTAAGGGCGTCAGACTAAGGTGGCATGGAGAATGCTGGATCTTCCTCATAATTGGTGCTAATGGTGTGTTGTATAGTCTTAACTTGACACATATGGTTTCATAACACAGTGGCTTAATTTCTTCCAAATGTACGTGGCCCTGACTGTGTTGCAGTTTGATATATGACCCCGCCCTGCTCCCAGGCCTGTGTCCCAGGCGACCCTGTAAAGTGTGAGATTGTGTTTATAAAGAGCGGCTAACACACAAAATGCTTACACACCCAAACAGACACACCTTAGAGCTGGGAACTCGGCATTTTCCTGGCGAGGGCCCAGACACTGAGCTAGACTCACCTTCAGTAGGGCCAATTCCCCCTCATCTTCTCCCAGAAGCTCTACTGAGAGCCTTAGCCTAGCACTGTGGGGGAGGGGATAGCTCGATTTCCTGTTTAAACCCAGACCCGCCGCCTGCGTGCGGGGTGGGGGGGGTGGGGGGGCAGAGTGGGTAGAGAACCCATTTTTATCAAATTGTTAAAAATACAGTTCGACTTCTTTCAAACCAAATCCCTTGAGTTGAGCCTATGGTGAATCCTCTCTTCCCCCCCAATCATCTTCCCTTCCCCAGCCCCCCCAAAATAATCCCCCTTTGCAGCCAACATAAAGGCCTCTGAGGTATTCTCCCAGGGGAAGAAATGGCATTTTCTCTCCCCTTTCCCACCCCACCCCCAAACAGGACTGGTGTGTCGGCAGAGGCGTCTGCCGAGGGGCTAATTTCGCGTTCCTTGTTTACGACCAAGAAAAGCGCTAGGCTCTCCCCAAACGGGCGCAGCCTGCCGCCTGCTCCGCTGCCGCTGCCGCTGCCGCGCACTCTGCTGCCGCTTGAGCCTGGCCCCGAGGCGGGCCAGAACGGGAATCTGTGGGACCTGAAAAGGGCCAGGGGCACACGTTGGGACAGTGGAGGGGCCCTGGAGGCCCGAACGTGAGCCTTTTTCCTGGCGTACAGTGGGAACCGCAGATCGGTGAGGCCGCAATTTCTCTCTTCTGCCTGTATTTTTGTCGGACCTTGTCCCTGCTAATGGCTGCAATGACGTGGGAGGGGATGTTCAGGGGCACAAGTCTCCTTTGTTCCACCCCAAAAGAAAACCGTTTTGGGAGAAGGCTGTTCAGGCCAGAGAGAATTCCTTCACCTGGGATGTTAGAGGCCCCCTCCCATCCGAGGGGCGGGCCTGGGCTAGGCTGGGATATTTCTCCAGGCCTACAGGGGATCTAGCTGGATGTGCTAATAGCCATATCGAGGTGCTAGGGTGCGAGAGTTCCCGTCAAAAACACCAGCTTGAGGTGTTTTTATATTTTTATTGATTTCCTGTTCCTTCTTGGCTACAGCCCTGTAGCCTTCCTACCCTCACCCCTCCTATACCGTTCACCCCTAGACCCCTCCCTTGGCAGGTAGAGAAGCAGAACGCCAGTGACTGGCCCTGGTTTTCAAGTTTTCTGACCTGGCCAGGGGATAAATCAGACCTTAACACAGCACTCTGCTCGCCAGTTACTTTCACTTTTCTGCTCCTTGGTTCTTTCTCTTTCTGGCATTCCGGCAGAAACACAGGAGGGGCACCAGTGGCAATCCTTAACCTCCGTGCGTGCCAAATTCTGTGTGAATATGGTTCCTCACTTCAGGAGAGCTCCTTTTATCTAATAATAGTCAGGGAACTAGGAATAGAATTTTGCTCAAGGACTCTGCACACTCAAAGCTAAGACTAGGCAGTCACTGGATTCTGTGGATCAAGGCTTGGCAACCTCCCAAGAGCCTGGGACCTAGTAGCATTCCCTCTGAGCTCACGGTTTGGGCACACTCAGATCTGCCCCTTAAGAGGCTTTGTAAGCCCTGCCATCCTTTGTGTTTCATGCCAGGTTCCTAGCAGAAAGGCAGAACAAATGCTTTCTCCTCTCTGTCTGACAATTGTGATCCCTACAGAATTTGACCTTGGTTGGAGAAGGAAACCTTGTTGAACTGGCTGTTGTGTTCTGAAACCAGGCTTGGTGGAATTACATATTTATTATATAGTCTCAAATATACCAATTCAGATTCTGGGAGGAATATAAAGAGCTTGTATTTTCTTGTGCTTTTAACTATATATCACCATGGCTATATTTGTTCAACACCATGTTATGTGCATGCAAAATTTTGTTAGCCTTCTCTGGTTGAGAAGGCTTGGGCTAGGAGAGAGATGGGCACAAGGAGGAGGCCCTCTGGGCATCTCTGGTGGAATATATGTGTTGGAATCAGAGTATGTGGCTTGCAAAAATCCAAAGAAGCCACAAGGGCTTTGGCTTATTGCTTTTGCTATCCCAGTCTCTGGCCTGAAAAATACTACATCCTTCTGCTGTCTCTCTTTATCTCCCTAAGAAGTCTGCCAACTCACAGGCTGTCTTCCAAGGAGAACCCAGTCATCTTGAAAATGAAGTCTTTGGACTCTTTCGTAGTTGTTGTGAGGCTGTGAGCAATTCTGAGCAGCCAGGACTGGGCCCTGGAGACTGAAAACCTCCATAGGGATGGATGGCAAAGGGATTATAGTGGCTAAGATGATTTCTGGGTAGAGGTCTGGGTGGCTGCAATCCAAAGTGATTGAAGGGGCTTGTGGAGAAGGCGAACCTGGAGGGGCAAGGGTGCTTGTGAATAGCTCCCCCCACCCTTTGCCTCCCTGGCTCATTACCTCATTCCAGATTTGACTGTCTGAAGGGCTTATTAGTTCTGGAAGGTCCCAGATCTGGAGACTGATGGGGGTACATTTTAATCTTTTCAGTGACCTTAACCAGAGAGGCCCACTAGGAGAGAAGGTTGGTAGAGGCCCCTCTAGAATACAAGCTAGGCCCTTTGGCCTTTGGGCCTGGAGCCCTGAGTATGAGCCACTGTTGGGAAATAATTGGCCCCCTTTTGCAGCTTTTCCAGGACAGACAGAACTGAGAGGAAATACAAATGTCAGTGGAAAGCCCTGTAAATGAAAGTGAGGACAGGAGCAGGGTTGGATGGGGTTTTGTGGCTTCCAAGACACTTAGGTTCCTCCAAGAATCTCCTGCCCAGACTTGTGGCACCAGAAGATTCACAGCCTTTCTTCCCTGCTTCTTCCTCAATAACAGAGGGTGACCTCAGGCCTTCCTGCTCTGGTCACACCGACTTTGGGGTAACATTAACCCAGAATCTTGCCCCTTAAGTAGCCCACAGCCTGTGCCAATGCTGTCAGACGCCCCTGTTTATTGTGTCTGTGCCTTGTTTACTTGTTTTGTCTGCTGCCACCCTGCGTCAGAAACCCGCCAAACCAGCAAATTTGCTCGGGAGAACAAAGTGCAGGGCTCTTTCAAACTCCCTCCCCCTTTCAACACCCCTCCCTCCCGCCCTTATGCACTCCCTCATTTTCCCCTTCCAAAGGGAGGAAGCAGAAATTGTCCTAAAAACCGGCCGCTGTTTATGGGACAGGGGAATTATGGAAACACCATAAACCTCCGGGTGTCTTGATGTTGGAGCGATTTCCAAACCTTCCTTCTCTTTCCTAAGGCAGTGTTTCTTCCTTCACCTTGGTAACTGGTTTGGAAAAGGGGCCACAGATTCTGAGACCATTTCAGCTCCTCTCCCCTCCTCCTCCTGGCTCCTCCATTCCTTTCTGCCTGAGCTTCTCTCAGACATATGTGGTTGGATTTTCAGTCAAGGTAATGTTAGTAGAATCATAAAACATGTCGCCTACCCCTCTCTCTCTCCTCAGCCCTCCAAAATATCAGTGAATTTATGCAAATCCTACAAAAATTAAATTGCCCCTTTTGTAAGGGTCCTATAAATCCCCATTCATGTCAGGTGTAGAGTCAGAAAGGTTGATGTTTGTCTTTAATTTTGCTCCTGGCTATCAATTCTAAAATAGGATCACTACAGTAAGTAATATTCTTTTTTCTGAAATGATCTTCTCCCCCCATCTCTCTCCTTCTTTCACCAGGATGAATTAAATGCCTCTTTCAGATCTGCTGACAATAAAGTATAAGCTTATTTATAGAGAAATGACGATGATGTTTCATTGTTGGCTTATTGTTCTAGAACATAATAACATTTTATTTCCAAGTGGGAGAAGTTAGGCCAGGAGAGGAAACGGGGTGGGTGAGAGGAGGCTTGGTGCTCATATATACAACTCTTGCCATACTTTTATGACTTACATAGTTTCCATATGGCAACTCACTGTGATATCATAAATGCCAAGTTCTCCAGTTTTAAATTCTCATTAACCTCCGAAACATTCCCAAGTAATGGTCTGCATTCAAAGGCAGAGGAGGAACCAGAGAGCTGAGACTCCTTTGGACTAGCATAGAATAGTACATTCCTCATTGTCTGTGCTTCTTCACCTGGCAGCCTCCCGAGGCTCTATTTAGATAATGCAAAGTACCCTAAGTATTTTGGGTCGTGATTTTTATTTCCAGGCCAAGTAAGGCCACTGCTTTGCCCTCCTGAAATGTTCCAAGGCAACTGAACTCTCAGTAGGAATGAGATGCTTTTTACAAATCCTCTCCTTAGCTGATATTTCTGCTGCTTTGGTATCAAAGTGGGAGACTTGAGGGCCTGGTCTCTAAAAGTCAGAATTTATTTTTTTCAGATGAAGCCTGAAGGGGTCTCAGTGTGATGGGACCTATTTTACTTTTGAACTTTAAGTCGGTGTTGGAGAAGCCAGACATGGAAAAGTGGGTTTTGTGTCTGCTGATGGCAGTAGCGGTATCTGGAGTGTAAGTTAGGAAAGGTCAGGCAGAGATTCACAAAAACAGAGGAAGGAGCGAAAAAAGGCCCCCAGTTAGCAGGGTTGCTCTGTATACCTTTCTCCAGTGTTGACTTGCGGTAAAGACACATCAACTCTAGAAGGCTCAGAATCTCTTCTTAGTTCAAAAGAAGGAATCGTAGCACAGGCCTTAGAGTTATTTGGGCAAGTTTTCAGCAGCTGACCCTTCTAGTCCTTTTCTCCTTCCCTCCTTACTCACCAAGGACACCCCAACTTCCTTCAGCTGGTGAGCTCAAGCCTCCTCACCAAATATCAAGTTCCCACAGCTGAATCTGTCTCTGAGTTGGGTGTGTCAATTTTCACTCTTCTCCCAGTGTGTCTAAGCTTGGCTTTTGAAAGCAGCTTTCTTTTTTGGAATGCACAGTATGTACAGAGGGTGTATGTGTTAGGAAATCTTTCTTTAACACGTCTAGAAAAAACTGGGAGCCCGTTGGGTGAGCCATGTTTGGCATTCCCAAGCAGACCAGACCTCCGTTCAGGTTCTTTGGCGGCCTGCAGCGTTCTTTGCAATTCTTTTCCTCCGAGGTCCACAGAGATCAAAGGGGCTTGTTCACAAAACACCAGACATTTGGAATAGGGTTTTTTTTTAAGTTTATTTTTAATTTAGCTATAAGCCAGTAGAGCTAGCTGAACTCTAGAACAACAAAGCCTTAACCAAATAGTGCGATTGTGAGGTGAGCTGAACAATTATTGAACTCAGCTTTCTCTGCAAGAGGGATTTCAGCTCTCTCTCAGTGGCACAAAAGGGGCCGAGGAGGGTAACCATTCTGTGTCGCTGGAAATCAAGAACTGGAGGTGGTGGAGGGGCAGTGTCCTGCAGCTGCGGTATCTTTTAGGCTTCCAAGAGCCCAGGCAGGCGAGGGAGCTTGGAGTCCGGCAGCTCCCGCTGCCGCCTTGGAGTGAGCTACACGTAGTTAGGCTCGGAGGCCAGGAATGGAGTAGGTCAGTGCTAGAGACAGTCACAAACATCTTTGCAGAGGTGGGGAAGATCTAGGGAGAGAGGAGACCTGCAGAACACAAAGGAGGACATTCCCCCGAAGAATATCCCCGAATAAAAATTACAGATCTCACCAGGCTCATCTCAAATGTCTGTACACACAAAATTACTTTATTTGCCAGAGCAGAGAAGAAAGCAGAGGCAGGCAAGGTGAGGACCGCCCATAACATCATTCTAGAAATGAGTCCAGTCTCCCCTTCTTTTTTTCCCAGTTCACAGCCATAGGGACCCCCTACCTTTCTCCTGGCTTAGACTCCCGCAAGACTGAAATCGGGGAAACCCCTAACAGCCCAAGCTCCAGTGCAGCCCTCAGCCTCCAGGTCAGTGACTACACCCACTCAGGCCCAAGGAGCAGGCAGTAAATTCCTCTCCTATAATTAGTACTCCTGGAAAGCACGTTTCTAATGGGGGGGGGGGGTGACTGGAGTGGCCAGTGGCAACTTTTCCCCCTTTATTCCTTTTCTGAGATTTTTTATGTTGTTTTTAAATCCAGTAATTACTGCTCCCAAAGCGAAAATCTGCTCTTGACACCAAGTCTCCTCTTAATGCCTAATTCAGAAAGCCGAAAGCCCAGGGTAAGGCGTAGACCAGGCAGGCGGGCAGGCAGGCAGGCGGGCCTGATGGGGGGCTGTTCTGATTCTCTAGGCTTGTGTTTTGATGGAAACAAAGAATGGGAGTCTCCCTCCTTCCCAAGACTTGCGCATATTTACAGAGCTGCACTGCAGTTTTAATAAAACATCTGTTCTTGCTTCTGCTGATGAGCTTCCATAATTATTTTCAGACAAATTTAACAGGAAAATATAAATATATTTAGAAAAACTCAAGCCCCAGCCCCTCCCCCATAGACAACCAGTCTTCCGCAAAGGGAGGAGAGAGCACAAGATGCAAAAAGGAAACTATCACCCAGTGGAGGGAAGATCAACTCATCTGATTTGCTCTCCCCCTTGGAGTGAATCCTCCGAGTAAATTTCAGCAGCATAATTAAAGGTCTAACTAAAAGAAATGGGATCTTTTCCTCCTTTAGGAATAGAAAGGAATGCAGGAGAGTGTTTTGGGAGTTAATTTACCCCAAAGTCTTTAGATAATGGGAAGATATTTGTGTTTCTGCCTTCCCTGGTCTCCCCTTTCCAGCATTTCTGTCCAACCCCCCCACCCCCCGCAGCTGGTTTCTGTTCATTATAAATCGGCAAGACCTTTCAGTCTCTGCCTCTGTTTTGGGATGTAATAAAACACTTAACTTTTCCGGGCCTGAGACTTTACACTCTGCTCCTCCGGTCGCCCACCCCTGAGCCTACCACCTTTAGGCCCCAAAAGAGAATCTCCCCAACTTTGGGGCCCCTTTCATCTCTGGATATGATTGAGGGGGTCTAGGAAACTCAGGCATCCTTGTTAGGGTCTGTAGCAATGCTTCCCTCAAAGTTCCTTCTTTCTTTTAAGGTCACTCCCTCCCCCAACACATCCATAAAAGAGATTTAAAAATACACAAAAATCCACACTCATGGAAAACAAAACTTCATTAAGACATCCTATCTTCCATCATTCAATTTGTTTTACATTGCAACAATTTAATATCTTGAAGGAAGTACCACTGACATGATTTATCCCTCTAGCAATCTCATTCTGAAATGGGGGGAAATTTACTCTTTCTTGCTGTGGCTTCTACTTGTTACACCGCTACCCTCAGGGCAGACAGGAGGCTGGGAACTTTGAAAAGAAGCTACTGGTGTCCAGGAGTGCACTGACTTGTTCCCTAGCTAAGCCCCAGGGTACCCTCCCCTCAGTTAGCTCTTTTCCTACCTCTTGCCCTCCAGGGGGACTGGAGACTCAGCCAGCTGTTGGAAACCTCTGCCCAGACATGCCATGAATTCAAGTACAGATGGATTGGAAAGCGAAAAGCAACACACTACTGTCTGTGTTTGGGGGAGCAACTGCTATGCCACCCCCAGATAAGATAACTTTTAAAATCTTTCTCTGCCTCCTCCTCTGCCTTCTTCATCTTGGAAAGAAAATAGTATAGTCCAAGGGGTAGAAACTTCCATAATTACAGGGATTTTCCTTCTACTGCCCTAAGTTCCAGCCAGTTTCCCTTCTTTCCAAAGGCAGAGGCTGGATTTTTAAAAAGCCAACACAAATTGTCTGGCAGGAAGACTCCTCAACTCCCTAAAGAGCTTCATGTATTAACTAACATTTTGTCTGCACTAGTTCCTACACACTGTCTGATTTTGGGTTCTAAACTTTATCCCCCCGCCCCCCCCCCCCCGTGACACTCCAGGGAAACCTTAACATTACAGAAGATGAAGAAACCAGTTTTTTCCCCAGCGTAGTCCCGTTTATGGCTTTATTGCTACCCATTGATTACTCCGCTTTGTTACACAGAAGGAAAAGATCATAAAACCCAGCGACATCCGGGTTCTTGTTATAGTCAGTCTCAAAAAAAAAATAGTGAGGGGGAAAACATTAGTTTTCGCTGCTTCCTTCCTGTACCTTGCCAGCCTCCCTTTGTCAGCTCCAAGTATTTCCAGCCTATGTCGATATCAAATTCAGTTTGGATTAATCAGAGGGAAACCCCAGCTGCACACCTTCTGCTGTTTTGGTTCACTTACTGCAGCTCCCTGAAGCCCTACAAACTGCTCTTTTCTAATCTTCTCCTCCCTTTTTTCAGCCTCAAGGTGGGGAGGAAAATGGAGGTAAGGGCTTCTGAGAACCTAGAGGTAACTGTTTGGGTGAGAACCCAGATTCCCCAGGAGTCTTTTCCCAGGGTCTTCTAGCCTTACAGCTCTGGTCCAGGGCACCAGAGCAGATAGGGTCTTGTGACCTGGGCAGGGGCTTGAGCCTGTTCAGGCTGCATAGTATGTGAACTATCCCACTGGCCTGAGCTGGTTCCAAATCATAAATTCTCACCAACATAAACAGGAGTTGATGTCTTTAGAAAGAATCTCAGAGGTTCTCTCTCTCTCTCTCTCTCTCTCTCTCTCTCTCTCTCTCTCTCTCTCTGTGTGTGTGTGTGTGTGTGTGTGTCTTAATGTATTATTATATATGTTTTCTTTTAAGTAAAAATGTTGCAGGAGTTTCCCCAAAAAGGGTCCTGGGGAGGAGCAGTAGGCTAGGAGGCAGAAGAGAGTAGCTGCTTACTTCAGAATCCCACTGTACCCCTTGGTCCCCCTTCAGATCAACTGACATATCCTCTAACCCAAGACTCAGCGACACTGTCTTCCTCTGTGCACCATGTTTCAGGAAATCTCCCTTTCCTTTTGATTTTTTTAATTATTGGAAAAATATGCTGTCTAGTGATGGGGCTCACTTCATGAGTGGCAAGCTAGAATGTCTTGTAGAATTTCTGGGAACTTCCTCCCACTGTGAAGGATCTCCTCAGATGAAGCAACCAGGATGTAATGTTAGAAAAGGGGCAAATACAAAAGATGAAATCGAACTGAAAACACAAGGATTTCTCTCGATCTGCATTGGCCACAGCACAACAAAGTTAGCTGGGGCAAAGAGATTTCCTGTGACTAAATCAGGGTACAGGGCCTGCTCATGGACCTGCACCCCACCACCACCAGTTCCCTTACATATATATTCTTAAAGGAAATCCAAGTCTTACTTTCAAAGCACACACTTAGTCTCAACTAGGGAATCAACAGAAGCAGAAGCGATTTTTTTCCCCCTTCTTGACATCTTGCTTGCGATTGGCTAGAAGGGGGTCAGCTGACTTTGTCATTTTGTCTGTCCTGGATTGGAGCCGTCCCTATAACCATCTAGTTCCGAGTACAAACTGGAGACAGAAATAAATATTAAAGAAATCATAGCCCGACCAGGTAAAGGCAAAGGGATGAATTCCTACTTCACTAACCCTTCCTTATCCTGCCACCTCGCCGGGGGCCAGGACGTCCTCCCCAACGTCGCCCTCAATTCCACCGCCTATGATCCAGTGAGGCATTTCTCGACCTATGGAGCAGCTGTAGCTCAGAACCGGATCTACTCGACTCCCTTCTATTCGCCACAGGAGAATGTCGTGTTCAGTTCCAGCCGGGGGCCGTATGACTATGGATCTAATTCCTTTTACCAGGAGAAAGACATGCTCTCAAACTGCAGACAAAACACCTTAGGACATAACACACAGACCTCAATGGCTCAGGATTTTAGTTCTGAGCAGGGCAGGACTGCGCCCCAGGACCAGAAAGCCAGTATCCAGATTTACCCCTGGATGCAGCGAATGAATTCGCACAGTGGTGAGTTTTACAGCTCCGAGATATAAATTAAATAAACTGAACTGGCTTTATGACCGGCTTCCCTAGAAGAACGGGCGGAGAGAGTTTTTTATGGCCCCATAAAAACAATCACGCTCGTCTCCTCGCCGACACCGAGACAGGGCCCCCTCTTCAGCCCCCTCTGCTCACCTCCGCGCTGGCTCGCAGGGGCCTGGCCCCCTCGGTCCCTGACGGATTGGAAGGCTTCAAGAAGAGCTGAGGGGGCAGGAACAGGGCAGGATGAGGGGAGGGGACAGAGGATGGGGAAGCCCCCCAAAGTCTCTTTAGGTTGGAGAGAAAGGGGGGAGTTAGGAGAGGGCAGAGAAGTGGGGAGAACTTTCCAGGGAACTAGGATTTGGGGGAAGGTGGGGGGGGAAACCCAGTCCTTGAGAGATGGGGCCCTTATCCCCAGTAGTTGGAATTAGGAAAAAAATATAGAAATTAAAAAAAAAGAAAACTCAGCTTTTAGACATGCAGCCCCGCCCCCCCAGCTTTCTTTGGGACACACATCTCCCACCTCGTGGGAAGACTGAATGAAGTTGGGGTCCTGGCTGTACCCCCAGTGGGGGTGGGGCAGAGTAAAAGGGGGACGGCTAGAGCCCAAAAAGCCCGCGAGTCAAGTAGAGAGAGTCTGGACTTTGCTAAGCGAAAATGTCTTCAGAGGAGGCCTTGTTGATTGTTTCTAGTGTGTTTTGTGCCCGGATCTCTAGGGGTCGGTTACGGAGCAGACCGGAGGCGCGGCCGCCAGATCTACTCCCGGTACCAGACCCTGGAACTGGAGAAGGAATTTCACTTCAACCGCTACCTAACCCGGCGCCGACGCATCGAGATCGCCAATGCTCTGTGCCTGACCGAGCGACAGATCAAAATCTGGTTCCAGAACCGCCGGATGAAGTGGAAAAAAGAATCTAATCTCACATCCACGCTTTCGGGGGGCGGCGGAGGGGCAGCCGCCGACAGCCTGGGCGGGAAAGAGGAAAAGCGGGAGGACACAGAAGAGGAGAAGCAGAAAGAGTGACCAGGACCCTGCACCCCTCTCTCCTCCCTTGCTCCTCCCAGCTCCCCGAGTCACATACTCTGTATTTATCACTGGCACAATTGATGTGTTGTGGCTTCCTAAAAGAAAATAGGGAGTCAGATGTGGACCTGCAAGTCAGCTCTGGACCCCCTCCCGCACTGCACAACTCTTCACAGGCCTCCTCCTCTAGTTCCCCTCGCTAGCTCCTTCTCGGCTTATCTGCAGGCCCCTTCCCTTGCCCAGGCCTTGGGGACACGGTCCCTGAACCACGCTTCAGACTCTACTGACGTCCCTCCAATTGAGCCCTAGGCTCTCTCCCCACCTCGAGGCCCTGAACTCTCGCCCCCGCGCAGTTAGCCGGCTCCTGGGCCTGGGGCCTCCACTCCAGGGCCTCAGGGCCAGGCCTGGCAGCCGGAGGGCGGGAGGCCTCAGGAGGGCGCGCCTTGGCCCTACAACATCCCCACCTCCACCCCGGGCTTCTCCCCAGTTCCTGCACAGCCCCTCTGCCCCAGCAAATGCCCAGTCCAGGCAAATTGTATTTAAAGATTCCTGGGGGTCATTATGGCATATTACGAACTGTGACCGTTTCTGTGTGAATATTTCTAGCTGTATTTGTGGTCTCTGTATTTATATTTATGTTTAGTACCGTCAGTGTTCCGATTTCATTTTTAAAAGGATTAAAAAAAAGAGGGAAAATAGCAAAAAGAGAAAAAAGTGAATGACGTTTGTTTAGCCAGTAGGAGAAAAGAAAGAAAGAAAGAAAGAAAGAAAGAAAGAAAGAAAGAAAGAAAGACCCTCGTGTTATCCTTCTGTATAAATCCGATCTCTGGATCCGTTCTCGAATATTTAATAAAACTGATATTATTTTTAAAAGTTTATAATCCGCCTGTCTGTTCATTCACCCGCCCGCGGGCCTGCAGCAGAGCTTCCCGCGGCCTGCCGCCAGCCCTCCACACTCGCCTGCCCCGCAGCCGGGCGCCGAGCCTCAGTCTCTGGGTTCTCCTGGCTGTGCTAGGGTGCTGAGAGGCCTCTGGGACCTCCCCTACGAGGAGCAACACACACCCCGGAAAAGAAAAGGAGGAAAAGGGCCTCTTGGACTTTCGCTGGGGGCGGGGAAGCCTGAGTGAGCCGGGTTGGGCTGCAAGCCCCGCGCGCGCGGGCCTTTCTTCCTGCCTGTAGGAGCCTGGAATCCTCCGCTTCTGAGCTCTGAGCCCAAAAGGCGAGAAAAGGAGCCTGATCCGGGTACCAGGGTCGCCCCGCTCCATCCCGCCTGACTACAGCGTCGGAAGGAGGACCAGCAAGCAAGCCCCCCAGCCCACCAGGCCGGCTGTTGCAAAACATGGCTGAAGCGCCCTGGCAACCCAAGGACTGCGGTATTGGAGTCAGTCCGCAGGGACTGAACACTGATCCAAGGACATCTCGAAAAAGAAAGACTGGAAACTGAGTTCTGGCCTGTGCTGGAACTCCTGACCCTCCAGACAAAATTCCTTCTTCATTCCAGCCCTAGCCTATCTAGTTCTGGATTCTTTTCTCCTCAGATCTAATGTGTGTGTGTTGGGGGTGGGCAGCAGGACCCTAACTGTTTCTAGACTCCAGCCTTCTTTCCCCAAGCCTCACTAGAGAAATCTGAGTGAGCCTAGAGGGAGAGGTGGGGGTGGGAAGTCTCCCGGAGGGGAAAAAAAGTCCTCCTGAGTTTTCCAGACTCTCCACGTCCCTGCCACCACCGCCCTCACCCCCCAGCCTCCACCAGCGGGGAGGGGCACTTCTGGCAGAGGCAGAGAGATCCTGGGGAAAGGCAGACAGCAAAGAGCAAGATTTGGGATTAAGAGAGCAGGGGAAAGGAACCAAAGATTGAAGAAACCCTGGCCAAAGATTATCTAGGTTGCCCAGTAGCCTGGACTGCCCACCTTGTGCCTCTGAAGAGTCCAGAAAATTTCTAGGGGCCTTCTAGATTGAGGTTGCTGAGAAACCTGGTCTAAGGGCCTACCCTTAAAAGATTACAAGCAGGTCATTATCTGTGCCTTGCTCATAATATTTGTAGTGGTTTGAATCTTGCTCTCCATGCCCTAGAGGGTCATCTGTTTGCTGTCTGAAATACTGAGCATCAGTACCCACAAGGATCACAGCTGTAGGAGGGTCCTCCTGCCCACTGTGTCTGGTTACACACATGGAAATGTTAACTCTTACCCCTGTAGGGTTCCTAACTTAGTGAAGTCAACCCAAGTCCATCTGGCACCTCCGGTCATATCCCAGAGAGTCCTCAGGACTCTCAGCCTCAGAACTTCTCTGGCTGCTTCTGCTCACTCAGGAACCGTCCCTCCTCTTGAGTAACCTGCCTACCTCCCAGAGGCTGAGTTCATTTTTCCAAGCTGAGAAGACAAACTCCTATTCAGCAGAGCTTAGTCCAACCCTTCCAAGCGAGAGATCTGGATCTTTAGTGTAGGGAACCTCTTGGCCCCTTTCTCAGTCATCTTTGCAGTTTGGAAGTCTCTGGGGGGCAGGGAACTGGCACTATCCATTATAAAAACCACCTGTGTAAATCCTAAATAAGGCCTCATCTTTTCTCAAATTTAGACAGAATTTTAAGGCCAGCTCAAAGGTTAGTTT
Organism: Ondatra zibethicus; assembly: GCA_004026605.1. Taxonomy (NCBI): domain Eukaryota; kingdom Metazoa; phylum Chordata; class Mammalia; order Rodentia; family Cricetidae; genus Ondatra; species Ondatra zibethicus. The sequence goes on from PVIU01002320.1 coordinate 73,889, forward strand.
GTCCAACAAGCAACTTCTCTACAATCCAGCTGCCAAGAGAAGCTTCAGGATGCAATTCCTCCAAGTAAGCACCAGGTGTCGCTGTGAGCTCGTTGTCCCGACCACCCCCCAATTCCAAGCACCATTTTTTTTCTCCCCCTTGCTTCCCTTTCTCTCTCACTCTCCACACCCCCCTCCACCCACACACCCGGGTTGGGCTTTGCCAACATATCAAGATGCGTTTCGCCCGCTTCCATCACTAACCTCCCGGAGGTCATCAAGCCAAATTTATGAGTGGCCGCTCCAGTCACGTGACTCTATTTAAGGCTCCCTTATTTGGGAAGAGCGCATAGGATAAAGAAAGAGATATCTCCACCTATAAATTGTGCACTTTGGAGAACAAAAAACCCCTCAACTTCAAAGAGTCACAAATCACCCTTAATCAAAAAGGGTGCAGAAATTTTTTGGGCCCTCCCCGCCATGAGCTCCTACGTAGCCAATTCATTCTATAAGCAGAGCCCCAATATCCCTGCCTATAACATGCAAACTTGTGGGAACTATGGATCGGCCTCAGAGGTGCAGGCATCCAGGTACTGCTACGGCGGATTGGACTTAAGCATCACTTTCCCACCGCCTGCGCCTTCCAACTCTCTCCACCGGGTAGACATGGCTGCCAACCCCCGGGCTCACCCCGACCGCCCCGCCTGCAGCGCCTCGGCCGCTCCGGGACACGCTCTGGGCAGAGACGAAGCGGCTCCTCTGAACCCCGGGATGTACAGTCAGAAGGCGGCTCGCCCGGCGCTGGAGGAGCGAGCTAAGACCAGTGGGGAGATCAAAGAGGAGCAGGCGCAGACAGGGCAGCCCTCCGGACTGAGCCAGCCACCGGCCCCGCCACAGATTTACCCGTGGATGACCAAACTGCACATGAGCCACGGTAAACTTTAGGACTTCATTTTGCGCGCTCGGGTTCGCCTGGGTTTTATAGGCCATGCGGGGCAAATAAAGAAAAAAAACCTGCGGCCATAAATTTTACGATTCAGGCATCAATGGCTCGTAAAACTGTCCACTAAAAGGCTTAGAGGCTGTGTGCGCCCAAATTTACGACGACATAATTGGATCATAGGAACAAAACGTGTATAAAAGGCAATATTCAATTTTTGGGGGAGAGGGAGGGAGTTAAAAAAATAGAGGGATCCAAAGGGTGAGGAGCACGGGGCTTCAGAGTGGGGATCCCCCCGCGGGCTCCCTCCCTCCCCTGCGGAGCCCGGCCGGCCGGTGCTCGCGGCTCCGGAGGATTCCAGCGACTCGGGAGGGGCGGGAGGGGGGTCCCCGGTGCTCGGATCTCGAGGGTGTTTATTGTTCGGTCCGAGCCTGGGTCTCCCTCTTCCCCCCACCCCCCCTCAGCCCCTCCGGCCGCAGAGTGAAGGCGGCGGTGGAAAGTTTACTGCCCTGGCGGAGGCGCTTCTCCGGAGGTTGGGCCTGTCCGCCTTAAGGCCCTTCTGGCCTGTCCCACCGCGCTCACCTCCACCCCCTCCGACCACGGGTGGGAAACTGCGACTGGGGTGGGACGCTGAAGTGTTGCACGGTATTCACCCCTTCCTGGCTTGGGGGGATTTATGTTCCAGAGACGGATGGCAAGCGGTCCCGAACCAGTTACACGCGCTACCAGACCCTGGAACTCGAGAAAGAGTTCCATTTTAACCGCTACCTCACTCGCCGCAGGCGCATAGAAATCGCCAACAACTTATGTCTCAACGAGAGACAGATCAAGATCTGGTTCCAGAATCGCAGGATGAAGTGGAAGAAAGACTCCAAAATGAAGAGCAAAGAGGCTCTTTAGAGGAAGAAGGAAGCCCTCTGAGAGCACCCTGGTCGGCTTTTGATCCCTGCGCCCTTCCTTTTCGGTTTTCCTGGTTCTAGATTTTGGGACGGAGGCTGGAGCACTGGCTCCAGGCCTCCAAACAAAAGCGCATTTCCTTGGCATTCCGAATCCCCATCAACCCAGGGTTCCGCAGGACCGCCTGCCCTGCCCATTTCACCTGGCTCAGCTGAACACCCCAGGCCCAGGACACACTCTTGTAGGGTTTGCCCGCAGGGCTGCGGTGTACAGCGGGCCAGTGCCGGATGAGCCTCAACCTGGGCTGACCCTCCGGCTCCTAGCCCTAGCGAGGCCAGCCTGAGTTAAGGTGAGACAGACCGGCCGCAACCCTTTTCCCCCCCGACCTCCACCTCACCCTCTTCTTTGTTCCTCCTGGCCAGGCCGCTGAAGGCTGCTTGTGCCAGGCAGAGGTATGACCAGACTCGGGGTGCTTTCCTATAGCAACTAACCTTTATAGCTTCTAAACTCGTCCTTACTTATTAATGATTTGCATATGAAAGGGAGATGAATGGAAGTGGCCGGTAGTCCCTGAGGTTGTCTGTGTTCTCTCCAAACCTTCTAACCCCTCCCAAAGCCCGGGAATCTCCCCAGCCTGGCCTGCTGCATGCACTCTCAGGTTCACAGCCCCAGCCTGCTACCTAGCTCAACTATTGGGGTCTCTTGCCTTTGGACCCCAGCAAGTGGTTCTTGAGGCTTTTTGCCATCCTGAATTTCCTGCCATGACTTTCTCACCCTCCTGCCCATTGCAATCTCCCAACTATTTATTGACTCCAGGTCCTTTCCGAAACTATATTTTGTCATATCAAATAAAGACGAAGAAGAACAAGATTAAAGATGCAATGACTTCTGTCTGTTTAGGGCATGCATTAAGTAGATGTGTCTAAATAGGTTCTGAAGTGTATGGGGAGGCCCAGTCTTTAACCAATCCCTTTAAAAATACTTTAAACACTTCTAGGAGCAGCAAGAATAGGGGAATGTAACTGAGTTCCAAAAAGGGCCTCTGGGGTGAAGGGAAGGGTACTTGAGGGCTCCTGTCTTGGCGTTTCCCCATGTTGTGGTTGTCCAAGGTACTCAGACTTTTCTATGCCTTATTCTTACCTTGACTAAAAAGACTTGAGGCTTCTAGACTGTCTGTAGTCTGTACTTAATGCCAGGACATAGGAACTAGTGACTCCACCAACTGAGACTCAGGCCTTTCTGGGTCTCCAGATCTCTACTCTGTCTGGGTCATCCCTGAGGGACCTGACTGGACACAGAGGGAAGGCTGAGTCCTCAGGGAAGGGCCGTGTTTGACCCCAGAAGGATCCTCAGCAATAGTTGATGCTGCTTGGTAAAAGAGATGTGGGGGAAGGGGAGTTGGTCAAGGTTTGAGATGTGCTTCAATTTTCTAAGATGTGGAATGGGGTGACGGGGACTAGGAGGACAGGGAATGCAACCTGCCTTGTGTGCATTTCTGCCTCAAAGAAAACATACAAACTGCTCCCTGTCTTCTAGGTTCTAAGCCAACGAGGGAACGTTAACGGGAATCAGAGCTACATAGACCAGTGTGGGAGTCAGTCTGTTTGCTATCATTGATCACAGTCTCTGAAATTTTGATGGAGGGGGAGGGGGCACAGCTAATTCAAGTGGGGCTGGCCTGGGCTTCGGCTCTGCTCAGCTCCCCTCCAGGTTCCTGGGATGAGCTGGAGGAGGAAGTACTTTATAGTAGAAACAAATGTGGGATGGGTCCATAAAACTCTACTGCATTTCCTCTCCAGCCTCCCACAATGGGGTGATTTCCTGGAGCCAAGACTAGGCCCCCCCATACTGGAGATGTGGGGATCTGAAACTGGGCTAGGGGCTGCTCTATACTAGGACAGAAAGGGAACAGAGTGGCTCTGGGGAGAGCCAGGGATATTTCTTTTTTTATGATTATTAATGCTGATACTCCTTAGATTATTAAAGGGCTTACTTTACTGCTTCCCACTGTCTAAGCTATTGTGTCTGTCCCCATCCAGTGCTCAGCATGTAGGAGGTCTCAGTGAGTATCTCTCTGCTGAATTGGACCCATTACCTCCCTTCCTTTCCTCTGTGCTCAGGTAATGTTAAAACATTGCTAAAGTCTCCTCCCAACTTCCTCAACTTGCACCCTGGAGCCTGGGCAGCCCAGCCCCAACCTACTCTCTTCCTCTCCGCCTCTCATCTCTCTCTCTGTCCACACACACACAAAGAAAGAGAGAGAGAGAGAGAGAGAGAGAGAGAGAGAGAGAGAAATAAAATGTGTGATTTTCTTCAGGGAGTTATTTTAATTTTTTCTACATGCTGAGTTAAACTATTGGATGAGCACTGAAGCGTGAAGAAGTGCTGGCGGCTCAGATGGCTAACACTTAAATAAGGAAGAGGTTATGGTGCCCAGACTTACCAGTTCCAGCCTCCCAGGCTTCATAAGGCCCTGTGTTTTCTCCCCAGGGGGGACACAACAGGGCTCGATGAACCCAGGGATAGATGGGGACTAGGGACGGGATAGGGGTGATACTGATCAGACCTGCCTGGCAAAGTTCACTAGCCCTTTGGTGGATTGCTTGCCTGCTCCAGGCAAGTCTGAGCTTCTTATGCCCTGGAGGAGCTGGCTGAAGGACGGACGCAGCTCTCCTTCTTGTCTCGGGCCTGAGCCCTTGTCCAGCTCCAGCAGAGCTGCTGGCAGAGGCAACCCAGACAGCAAACACAAAGCCAGAGGCCTCAGACCTCTCCTGGACTGGGAGTGGGTGAGGCCTAGAAATCCCTTCTCTCTTTGACCAGAAGCTCCTGCTTAAAGTCTACCCCACCCAGCTGCCCCGACCAACTTCCAGGTTCCAGGGCTTAGCATTGCTCTGGGAGAGTAAACAGAGGGGCTCCTTGGTTCCGAAAGGTGGTAAGAGAGCCAGAGCCCACCTCTCTACTTTGCCCTAGAGCCCACCCATTCTGACAGCAGCAAAGAGGGGAAGAACCGTGACTTACCTTCCGGGGGAGTGAGAAGAGGGGACACGGCTCACTCTGAGCAATTAGAGAGGAGAACAAAATAGGAAGAAAATACCAACAGGACCTTGAGGGCATCAGGTCCTTTGAGAAATAAGTAAGTAAGTAAGTAAATAAGATCCATTTTCTCCCCCGTTCGTTCCCACCCTGCAAGGGGGTGCAGGGAGGGGCAAAGGAGCAGCTTGAGGGCTTTTTAGTGTAACTGAGCATTAGAGGAATAGAAAAGGCTTCTATGTGAATTTAGGAGTTTGAAACTTTTGGAGGTTATTTATGTGAATGGCCTGAAGGCAAGCCCGTGAGTGGCTCTTGGGGGACCACGTGATGTCATTAAACCAAGTTTTATGGTGTAGGGAGAGCTGACAAACCCACAATATATTTACATCATATATAATCTTAACTGTCCAGCCATGCAGCTGCTGGTGAGGTTTAATGCTAGGACAGAGGGCCTGGCAGTTAGAGGGGATTACGGCGCTGGGGATGATGGTGAGAGAGGTTACATCTTCGCAAATGAATCCCAGGCGATCACTGTAAGTTAATTCTCTCCCCCCTTTCTCTCTTTCAGGCCTTTTCTCTCATTTACTTAACTCCCTCCCCAATTTGAAAGAAGAGGATTCTTACTCATTAAGGGGAAAAAGAAAAAGGCCTCCCTAGACTTCCTCAGGGCCGGGTGTGAGAATAAAGGGGGCTTCTGGAATGTAGGAAGATGGAGGACCTTTTCTCCCTAGACCAGGCCTCCCTTCTGAAGCCTTCACTCTGCCTGGCTGCTAGTCAGCTGGGTTAGAAAGAGGCCTTGCCTCTTCAGAGTTTTGCAAGGTCTTTCTGACCCTCTGTGGATTTGGAAGAAAGCCAAACCAGGGGCAGAAACATGGCTGTTTGCTTGTGGGGTTGTACAAGCCCTAAACATGAGGGCAAAGTGCCTCTGGGGTCCCCTGTTCCACAGAGTTCATCTTTTGGCCATGAGCCAAGGGTACATGCAGGGTAGGAAGTTGGGGAGGAAGACAGGGAAGGACAGCTCTGTGGTTTCTGAACCTACAGACTGCTGCTTGTACTGATCTCAAGGTCTCAGCACTAGGTTTGGGTGGGCAATTACCCCAACCTCCAAAGTCCAGGACCTGGGTGTGTCTGGGGCCTATATGGCTCATATCTTCCCCCAATCCTAGCTACTTCCAGCATCCCCACCCTTGCCTAGGTAAAGCTAGGCCCTGGAGACCTAGAGGTCTCTGGTTGGTGTGCAGCAAATGTGTGTTGGATGTGGTTAAGCACGGAGGCAACCTATTTGCTAGACTCTGGAAAACACCCTACCTATGTGGGAGTAGAGGGAGAAGAGGATGTGGCTCCCTAGGAATGGAACTAGCAGGATCCTTATTGTGCAAGGCACCCTGGGGCTCCCTTCAGGTTTCTATCAAGGAGTACCAAAGGAAGCAGAAGCAGAGGACATGTGCCCACCATACCTGTGAGGTTCACTTCCCTAGGTGTTATGGTAGGTTAATCCACAAAAGTGACTTGTGAACTCCGAATTCCGGGTGCTTGCTCACTGGCTGGGAACAAGGAAGGTTTACAAAAACTAGAGGTCAGGGGAGCAGAGGGGGCAACCTTTCAGAAGAGAGGACTGCAGTGGGAGAGACGGGTTTGTGCACCTGTGCAATGGGAAGGACATGGCATGCTGTGAACACAGTCCAGGGTGCCCTACAATACAGGAAGAATCAACTGAGCAGATCTGGGGAGAACAGAGGCCAAAAGGCAGGGGGAGGCTCAGCCAAACTCCAATTTTATCACATCCCATTTGTGCTTAGACTCTCAAGCATTAAAAGCCCAGGCCCCTGTGTGCAGGGCTCCTCTGATGGACTCTCTCAGGACTCCCCAACTTGCTGCCTCTACCCTCTTGCCCCAACTTCTCTGCCTTAGACTCTCCAGCAGAGCATTCAGAAAGCTCCCTCCTTAGACTCTGCCATCCTCTTCCACTCTCCTTCAGTCCATTTGTGATTTTGAGGGTTTCTGGAAATTTACTGACCTAAACATCAGAAGATGGGAGTTTCCATCTCTTAGGGACTCTTTCCCTCTTGGGCCTCCCCAGGGCCTTAGTGGAAGCCAAGGGTCTTTAACCAAAAATTTAGTCTGTGTCAAAGCTGCACTCCCTTGTAACACTCCAGCACCCTCCCTGTCCAACCAATCTCAGCCCTTTCTTTCTCTCTGAGTAGAGGGTGAGGTAAGGTGCCTCTGTGTTTTATGGATTTGCACAGCATCTCTTGGGGGCACTCAACTCTTCTCTGCCTCCTTTCGATCTTCAGGCTCAAAAGTTCCATTTCATTATCTTTCCTTCTCTTTTTAACAATGGGACCTCTCTCCCTTCCCATTCTTTGCTTTGGTCAGGTCGATATAAGTACTGTGTGCCTGTGTGTGTGTGTGTGTGTGTGTGTGTGTGTGTGTGTGTGTGTGTGTGTGTGTGTTTGATGTTTTGCTGGTCTCACCTGGAAACGGGCAAACACAAAAGGGAGTTGAGATTCTTGGTTTTCCCACCCTCTTTTCTGGACGAATTTGAGATGGGGAATGGGTAAACAATCAGGTGCCAAAGATGCCCTAGCCTACCCCAAAGCTTTTAATTTTGTTCCCAGGTCTTTAACCCCCAAAAGGAGCAAAACAACCAATCAGCAAAGTATTTAGCAGAGTCACATGCCCCCACCAACCAATCAGCAAAAAAGTGCTTGGATCAGTGTCTGGATCTGGCCCTCTCCCTCTGTCTTCTTCCCTCCTTCCTCTTCAGCACTGCCTTAAGGACCTGAGTGTTCAGACGCAAGCGCAAAAGTGGAGGGGAGGTGCTATATTAAGCAGATTGCAGTCCCTGCCTTCAGTTTTAGAAGCTGTTCTAAGGAGTCTCTTGTATCCCTAGTTTCTAACAAAGTTGTTTTTGGAGTTCAGTCACAGTTTTTTGGGCAGCTGGTATGACCCTGTTCGATTCTCTGGCTTTTAGGAGGCAATTCTGAATTAGGCTACAGAGCAAATAGGAGTGGAACTACAGCCCAGAATCAAATTCTGAGTTGCTTCCTACACACTAGCCTTTCTTAGCTTTTGGAATTTTCATTCTCCTGCTATCCTTTTAGGGACAGGTAGGACAGAAGATTAACTCTGGAAATGCTCCAGGAACGTTAACTTCATCAGACTGCCTCAAGCATATGTGGTGGGACAGGGTAGCAAAAGTAGAGATGGTTTCTGAAGATTACACTTGATACCTCTAGTTTATCAAATGTCTTTAACCCAGTCGAGGGGAGTCTCTTTCTAAACAAATGAGTGAACTCAAAGAATCTTCTTCCCCATACTCAACAATTGATGGGTTTGTGGAAGCCACTTTCCCTTCCTTTCTTTTTAACAAGATATAATAAAATTGACTGGAGCATGTAGCTCAGTGGTAGAGCATTTGCTTAGCATACTGAAGATCTTGGGTTCAAAATATACATATGTTAATACATGTAATGATAATTAGATAATGATCCTGTGTTTATGCTACCAGAAGACACAGTCGCTGAAGGTGTGTGTACTTTGATATTGTATTTATGTGGATCAAACCAAATAGGCAAATCAGAATAACTTTTGATCAACAGTTCTGGATGGCATAGTGTGTGTATCCAAAGAAAATACTTACGCTTGTGGGTACTTGGGCACTGATATGTCCAGCCTGGGCATTCTTTTCATATCTCCAGGGTTTTGCTGGAGGTTAGTGAAATTCTTGTGCCTTCTCTTCATCTCTGATCTTCTGCATTCCATGAGCTAAAGGGTAAGAGGTCTCCCTGGGCCTCTAAGCCCTCTTCTTCAGGTATTGTGGATAGGAGGCAAGAGTGGATGCCCTGCCCGATTGTCTTCTGGGTGGGGTTGATTTGGAAATAATGCATAGGCTGAGGGGGGAAGATTAGAGTGAAAAACCAGAAACAGGGACCCTCTTCTAAAGCACGGGGTTCCATTTGCCTCTTTTATAAAGTAGCATTAAAGCTCATTTCCCTAATAGCGTCCATCCTGTCTGAGACCAACCCTCATCTTCAGTGTGGTCCTGTCACACTGGGCTCACCAGATCCCATGATAAGCCAGGAAAGATAGCAGACCTGCTGGGTCCCCACAGGTCCCAGAAAGAGAGATTTCTCTCAGAGTGACCCTTTCCTCTTCATGTTCAAGTATAGTGTCTCTCTTAATCCTGTTAGAAGCTTTGGGATGTTTTTGAAGGGGAAAATGCTGAAGTATCTTTGCTTTAGTTTGATGTCTTTTTTATTTGTTTTGTTTGGTTTTGATCTGTGTCATTTTATTGGGAGGACAGCACTGTCAGTCACTCTGAACCTCCTCCAAAGTGCAACTAGACAACTGAAGCCCTTAGAAAGTGAGAAGAAACTGTGGTCAGAATGCCAAGCTAGGGTTTTTGGGTTAGGACTCTAATAGATGTGATGTTAGAAAGCTAAGAAAGTCAAATACCTCCCCCCAATTTTTGAAGGATCCTTGCAACTTTTAGTGGTGTGCTTGTTCTGATAAAATCGCCCCTGGCTGCTTTGACGGGAGTTTTAGGAGATAATTCCCCCCCCCCCGCAACTGCAGGTAGTGTGTAGACCAAGTATCAGTATCATATCAAAGTGATAGATCCCTTTGTTCTTGAGTCTCACAGGATCCTGAAATTCTTGTCCCACTTTTAATTCTAAAGGAATGAAAAGCTAGAGGGAGATTCTCTCTCTCTCTTTCTCTCTCTGTCTCTCTCTCTCCCTCCCTCCCTCCGTGTGTGTGTGTGTGTGTGTGTGTGTGTGTGTGTGTGTATGTATGTGTCCACAATATAAAACTTAGGAAAGATGGGCTAGAATATTTATTTAGTACATTGCTCAGCCTCTAATTGACCACCATTAGAAGTTATGGTGAAGTCACATAGAAGGTTCTGGGCACCCTGAGAGATAGTACAGGAAGAAGGCCTGTCTCTCTAGTTCTACCATGATATGAGAAAGATGGACGGTGGAATGTGTAGGATCACTTCCCTGGGATACTTTCCTATTGCACCATAGGTCTCAGAGAGACAGAACAGACTAACTCTGCCCTCTAGGGATCTTTAGTTCTCTTATCGCCTGTCCCTGAACACTAGGACACCTAAACACAGAAACAGATGTATATATCCAAATTATACTTTGATAGAGATGAAAAGCTTGGTTGGACACAATAAACCAGCCTGCAGCCAATTTCCCAGTCCTTCTTTCCTCTTCTGTCTTCCTACTAGCCCAGGCTGGAAACCATTTGTCCACACCCCACCCCTCAAGCCCTCAACCTTTGACTTACTTTTCTTCTCCCAGCTCTGGAAAACTCAGATTTTAGAATAGACCCTAGTGGGTGGTGGCCATGCTCTGGGTGACTCTCAGTATCTTGTTGTCCTAGATTGAATTTTGAACTATGTGAAGATCCTGGAGCGGGGCAGAGGGGGATAAAAAACCAGACTCTTATGTCTTACGCCTTCTTCTCCAGACTCAAAAGTTTCTTTGCTCAGAAAAAAAATTAAGAAAATGCTTCTTTAACTTTAAAAAGTTGATGTTCTAGTTGGAAAACTCTTTCACTCTGTCTCTGTCGTCTGTCTGTCTGTCTGTCTGCTCTGTGTGTGTGTGTGTGTGTGTGTGTGTGTGTGTGTGTGTGTGTGTGTGTGTGTGTTATAAGGGGTCAGGTCTTTACATTAGATTGTATATGTGTTCCCCTCCCTTGTGGAGGATGGGGTGGCTAAGGTTTTATTGGGGGAGCTTTTCCTGTTGGGGGCAGAGTTGGGTCATAAACACCTAAGGAGGCTGTTTTGATCTGGTGAAATCTCAGGAAGCAGCCTCTAAGGTTTTGCTTTGTAAATCACTCTTCTCCCAAGAAGTCAGCTAGACTGGATTGCATTTCCCAAGCCCACCTAAGGCCTCTCCTAACCTCCCTTCTCCAGTATACCAAGGAAGAAAAATGAAAGGACTTTCAGACCCCCCCAAAATCCTTTGCCTCCCATAAGAAAAGGGCCAGTTAGTGATTTCTCCCTGCCCCCAAGACATATGAAGTTCCAACTGTAAAAATCAAAACCTTCATTTCCTTCCCCCCCCATGCAAAACCCAATCAGCAAGACCTTAATCACAAAAGAGCTAATTCTGAAGACAAACAGCTTCAGAGCCTGAAAGGGGAGCTCTCAAGGCTCCTGTTGTCTTGGCTTTGGCTGTAAGAGGCACGAGGCTTGCAGAGATTTCACCTGGTGCTGCATGGAGAGAGCTGCAATGTAAGGCTGTGTTTCGGGACGTCCACAGATCTTTCCACCAAACTGAACACATTTTACCTTAATGGTTCTATTTTATGATGATAATTAATGACTCTTCAGGTATCAAATACACCCCAGCCTCCACAGTTCCCTTTTCTGAGCTGTGAGTCTACTGAGCTAAAGAAAAAGAACAGCCCCCCCACCTCTCTCTTAAGTCTGGACAATATCTTGTTTTGTTTTGTCTTCCATAAAGACAGGGTTTCTCTGTGAAACAGCTCTGGTTGTCCTGGAACTCTCGCTGTAGATCAGGCTGGCCTTGAACTCAGAGATCCACTGGTTTCTGTCTCCCAAGTGCTGGGTTTAAAGGTGTGCGCTAGCACACCAGACTTAAGAGCAACATCTTATGTGGACACTTTAGACACTTTCAGAGTTTCAGGCATCCACTGCTAGTAAAATGCCCTTACACATAGGAAACAAAGCCACAAGTTACATAAATTCCTAGAGTCTTTTAATATTACAAAGCTTTGCCCCACCCATTTCTCAGAGAAGTCTGGGCAGTATACCCCAAACCTACAAGCACCAGGGAAACCTCCTCATTCCTAGAACAGATACAATGCAACTCATGTGTCTTCATAGAGAGCCAAGTGTTTCTATAGCAAACGTGAAAATGTTCCTCTAGCTTCTTCTGTGTCTGTATCAGAATGCATGTTTCACATTCTTCTCTGCTCCACATTGGTATGCAGATTTAGAGATCCACAGTGAACCTAACAGTCTTCTGTCAGATTCTTGTGTGCATATGACCAATTTTTTTCAACAATGGTTGGAGGTACATGCTGGGGTGTGTTAGCACAGTTCTCTCTAAACAGCTAAACGACTATTGTGAATCTTTCCTCCTTAGAAAGAGTTGTGCATGTATGACTCAGTTTTTATTTTGAAATTTTTATCTAGATTTATTCAAGGTTCTTTACCAATAAAATAGCTACATATTGAAGCTATGTATATGAAGTGTTTACAGATGTTACCATATCTGTGCAAATTTAAAATATTTGAACATCCGTTTAGAGAAAGTTCCCACAATGCCTCTAGGTGTAAGGGCATAGATTTCCCCCTAAAATAAGTTAACATTCTACAGCTGTCTGTCCCACCCCAAGCACCTTTGTGACCTATAAAAAGATATCTAGTGAGTGGAGGTGGGGACCCAGTATCACTAGAATGTGTTGCCTATTAAAGCAAATGATTTTATTCACTACCACCAAGATTTTCTCCAACTCTAGTTTAGCTGAGTCATGGGACTTGTGAAAACCCTGCGAGGGGATCACAGCCTCCTTCTAGCAGACTGTGGCTGGAACCTAAGATCCCAACTCTAGCTGCCTATTTTCAGTACCACACGAGGAAGCAGCCCAGAAGAAATCCAGTGTAGTTCCTCTGTACGTAGGGGTGAAGGGCTTGTAGGTACACACACACACACACACACACACACACGATATTTGAAACTTGGAAGAAAACGTGTTTAACTTCTAAATATTTTTGTAGGTGCCCAAATGATGCCAGGCTCACTGTACAACCATAAGCTCCTTTCCCGCGTTGTTCTTGTTACCCGGGGCCCAATTAAGCTGGCCGCCTAGTTGCTGCAATCCGCTCTTATCGGCGGGATTGATGCCTTCTCAGCTCCTGTATATCATTTCCAAGATTTTTTCTGTCCAACTCCTCGGCTGCTTTGGCTTCTGCGGCTTTGACTAATGATTGCTATAGATGCCAACGTCTCCAGAATCCTAATAGCCAGGCAGACCGACTCTTATTTACCCGAGACGTTACTGTGCAGAAGGAATGGGGGTTGAGGAACTGGGGCGTCTTAGGTCAGGGGGCAGGGAATGGGTTGTTATTAACCCGAGCTTCGCTGAAATTCCACAAGAGAGAGGCATCCGGACCCGGTCCTCTCTCTGTGGAAAAATTACACAGTATCAAAACAAAACAAAACAAAACAAACAAACAAACAAAAAAAACCCTTGCTATTAGTGACTCATCAAAGAATGAACATGACTATGGGAGAGGAAGCAGAGAAGGTTTATTAGTTGTAAATAAGGAGATTGAGCAGAAGCCCAGCGGTTTGGGGAGGTTGAAAGTTTCTCCTTCCGGATGGGAAAAGGGAGCAAGAGGTCAGTCGGCTTCCTCCTCCGAAGAGGCAGAGTTCTTGACTCTAGCCCTCCACTTCCATCCCGACCCTAACCCACTCTTCTCTAATTTAACACTGCTACCCCTTTCCCTTCCTTGCCTCACCTGCAACGCCTGCAGTGGAGGAGGCTGAGCCGCGGTCCCGGGCTTGGGTGGCATAAGCCACCCGGAAAAGACGCTTCCTGCTTCTGGGATGGTCAAGTAGAGGGGGCCTCCTGGCTGTGGGGTAACAATAGGATCCCTTCGCCTGATGCACGTTGGGATCCGCAGCCGGAACCTCAGGGCCTGCGGTCCCAAAGGCGCCTGGCTCGTCGAGTTGTAGTCGGATTTCCTTCCCTGGGTTGCTGGTCGCCCGCCAGCACTGAGCCCAGGTGTTCACCAGGCGAAGGGTCCGAGAGCCTGCATCCTGCTTCCTCCGGTCTCAGTCCAGATCTTTTTACACTTTCTTGGGGGTAGAAAAACAAACCCACAAAGCCCGGCTCCCAGGCCAGGCGCCAGGGGACAGCTCATATGGGAAGGATCGCGCAGCACAAAGTGACTCGGAGGCGGGTGGGCAGGATCACATCGTCGCAGCCTTGGCACGCCCGGGACCCTGTGGCCTGACCATTTCCTTGGAGTGTAAGGCGAGGCGGCCTAGAGAACCCGAAACGCACCCGCGGCCAGTACTTCTCGGGAGGACTCGGGAATACGAAAAGGGAATACAAAATACGAAAAGGGAATACAAAGATTTAAACACTGGGAGACAGAGTCGTCCCGAAGCAGCCCTAAAGAGAATCAATCATGTAATTAAAACAGGGAGGGGTGAGACTTGGGCCGGGGAGGTGAGATGAGTGGGCCGGGTTCCGTGGCCTGGGTGCGGGGGGCCGAGGTGGCGAGCGTGCGGGTGACTGGCCTGCACGCCCCGTTGTGCCCAGCCGCCGGGGGAAGTTCAGAGCTCCTTGCTACTGGTCCCTGCTGGGCTAGGAAGAGCAGCCTGGGACCCTTCCCAGGCCGATTTGGAGTCTGCTAGAGCTCTTTCCCAGGCTTCCCTGTTTTTATTGGGTAAAGACGACAAGTGGCAGTTGAGGCTGCTTCCTGATCCCGGTGGATCCCACGGATCTGCCCAGGCAAGTTTGACAGAGAACCAGGGGTGGCATCTAACTCCTTTGTGTTTAAGCCGAAGCAGGGTGGTAGTCCCCCAGTTTTTCCAGGCACCTGTTTATCCCCTTTGGCCTTATTTCCCCTACCCACGATCCAAGGCACACCTACCTTTAGGATGACTCCGGGGATAGACTGAAGCTTGGAAGGAGGCGGCAGGCCGCGGGACTTTACTACAGGGGAGATTGGGGGCTGAGCACTGGGCCCCCTCAAGCAGGCAAGAGAAGGAAAGGCACACAGAGGAGAGAATAAGGCGCGGGGAGTTCCTTTCCTTTCTGTAGAAAGAAGATGCACGATTATTATTGAGGTTAATAAAGGTAATGATCTGCTGTGACTGGGTCAAAGACCGCACAACTGTGCAGTGCAGTTCCTTCTCACAGAGGATCTTTGAGGTGTCAGGGATTCCCCACCTTGGCTGTGGTTGGAAAGAATAAAATGAAGCCTTCCTTATCTTACTATGACCTTTCTTTTCCCATCTCTAAAGCACTCTAGCAAAAGAAATTCTTGTAGTTTTCACCCCTCAATCCCCTCTGCTTTTTCCAGTTCACTTTTCCTGGTGTCTTTGGTCTTTCCTGGAGGAGTACCTTTCTTATGAAGGAGTAGAGTTCTTTGAGCAATTACCCAACCAAGTTCCCAAGAGTCCTGCTGTGATCCAAGAGGAGACACAGGATTCCCTTGCCCGTCATGAAATAGTCCCTCTAGCCTTAGCCTTTGCTTGTCTTCTTGTCTTGGTCCTGGGTGCCTAATCTCGCATGTGGTTCAAAGCTCTGAGGCCAGAAACACATCAGAACACCTTGAAACACCCCAAAAGAGTTTCGGATTTCCTTAACTGTGGGAGTCACGGAACCCTAATCCCTAGATCTTCTCCAGACATACTTAGTTTCCTTTGAAAGTTCTCTTAACAAAAAAGTTCAGGTTTCAAACCTCCAACAAAGCAAACTTCTTACATCCTTATGTCAGAGTTTACAACCCTATTTACAAGTCAGGTTTGCATCAGAGAGAAAGGGATAAATGGGAGACATAATCCAGCAGCTTTGAAAGGGAGTGGGGTTCACCCAAAATGGGATGAACAGAGGGTGGGGAAATTCAACCTCTAACTAAGAATTTCTCCAGCATAAAAATGAAGCATCAAATTCGTTAGCCCAGGGCCTTCATTTTCCCTTCCACATTATAACTAGTTATTGAACTCGCTGGAAGATCTAAAGGCCATTTGCGAAGAGACAAATTTCAATGGGGTTTCCCCATCAATAACCCCATGGCAGTGACCTATTGGAACAAGTCAAACACCAGAGGTGAAATGCAGGTCACTCTGTCTAACCAATATTAAAATGCGGCCACTTTTTAAAAAGCCACTTTAAACGAGATTTGAGGAAAATTGAATTCCAAAGAAGGCAAGACAGAGAGATCCACAAGAGCACCATGCCTGTGGTCTCCAAACAAACAAGAGAAATTCATCTTTAATATTTTAAAGGAGGGAAATTAACATCTTACGATTCTCCCCCCCCCCGTGATTCCAGGAGGGGGGAAAGGTTGAGTATTTTCTAGTGATATGTTCAGGTTATTAAAATCATTTTAGACCAATTTATTACTTTTACTGACAAGAGATTTAAGGGAAAAAATCAATTAAGCATTTGCATATTCTTTTGCATACATTAGTCCTGCCTGCTGGCATTAGGAAAGGAAAAAAACATACATATACACATGCACACACACAGAGATACAAAGGGAAAAATAGTATAAAATCTTGTTTTAGTTTGGCGTTTTCAAGTTGCCCTGGTTGGGGAGGGGGGAGAAAAAATCAAAATGAAATGAATTGCCTGATTGCATACCATCTAGAAGTCAATTTATTTGAGAAAAAGAAAAGACACATGCTGTAATTTCTAATCCCTAAAGCAATAACAAAGCACATACATTAAAAACAACAGCAAGCAACCTGTACTTCAGAGAGTGGGAAAGAGTGACCCTTATTTTCCTTCTTTTTACAGTTGAATCCTGAATTGTTTCTCCCATTAATTTATTTAATTAATTTATTTTTGTTCCTCAGAAAATCCAGGGAGTATGAGGTGGGATTTTTTACTGCAGCACAGAATCTGTGGAGCCGCTAGGGTATCTCAGCCAGCATCTTGTTACTGGGGAGGGGAGGAATATGGGTTAGCCAACGGTCAGTATGGTAATCCAGGCACAATAAGGCCTCTCACAACAATGGACACATATTTTTCTTCAGTGGTGTCAGAAGGGAAGCGCTTTGTACTGAAACGTGTTTCCGAAAGAGAAACCAGATCAAGATTTAGAAAGGAGATGGGGTGTGGGGCAGCATGCAGAGAGCATTTGGATGCTGGCAAATGATGGTCAGAAAGCATAAAGAACAAACTGGGACCAAGCAAAGTAGAGGGTAGAGCCTTTGGGAGGTATGAGGCAGGAAAGGAAAGTACAAAATAAGACAAGACCAAGTACAAAACTTCATCACTGGGGAGTGCCTCTTTAGTACCCCCTCCCACACCATTTAAGCCCCTGCTACCTGCAAGAGCCCTCTACAGGAAAAGATTTCCTTGTTTGTAACAATGTTCAGGTAAACATGTTGTATGGGTATATGTACTGAGATAATTTAACCCATCTGATAGTCAACTTCCTTTTCCTACACTACAGGAGCACCCAGAAAGTTTTTGCTTGTTGTTTGGTTTTATTTATTATTTTTTGTAAGCTATGTAGCTGAGAGTGGACACATTTGGGGGAATTTCATAGACTTTAACTTCTGTTTATTCATGCTGAACTAGCTGAGCAAACCCGGAATGGGAACTCCATTTATTAATGACTATAAAAGATATAATATTTGATATTTTAACAAATATTAATAGCATGTATAGGTATGTATTTGTTAACCATAAGAACCAAAAACAAACTTG
Source organism: Ondatra zibethicus (assembly GCA_004026605.1). Classification (NCBI taxonomy): domain Eukaryota; kingdom Metazoa; phylum Chordata; class Mammalia; order Rodentia; family Cricetidae; genus Ondatra; species Ondatra zibethicus. The sequence continues at coordinate 91,176 of PVIU01002320.1, forward strand.
GAATTAAGTTTGAGGCATCTGTTCATTTAGACCTGCTCATTTAGTCTCTTGGACTCACTTATAGGAACTAAAAAGTTTAAGAAATGCAGGGGCATGTGCCATGGTGGGTAATGCTTTGGGAAGGATGCCTTAGTGAGTTCAAGAGGGTTAGACATGAGGAAAAGAGGGTTGAGGTGGGAGAAAGGCTGGTAGTCGATAGGAGCGGGGTGGGACTGGGAAATTGAGAAGCAAGCAGACCCCTCACCTATGTAGGAGAGGAAGAGAATATTCCCAGTTGGAGCAGAGTGAGGCAGCCAGGCAGGTGCAGACCTAGAAAGGGTGTTGGTTAGGTTGAAGAAGCTCTTTACTTCCCCTCACCCTTCCCACCCTACCCCTGCTCTCTGGAGCTTTGGATTCCCAGATGGGACAATTGGGACTGTTGCTCTTCCCTTTACCCACTTCCAGGTACTTGTAGTTCACCGCCCCCCCCCACCAGCAACAAAGAGAGAAAGAGAGAGAGAATATAAAAAAAAGTTAAAATTTTCACACAACTCCCGGCACCAACAACCATGGGGCTGCTTTCTGGCTGTTGAGCGCCTCTTCCCGCACACAGCCAGTCCTCAGACTCAGGTTCAGGTCCAAGTGAGCAAGGCTTCTTCAGAAGCTTTGGGAGTTTGGGAGTCTCTCTCAATCATCCTGTGAGAGATGTTTGACCTCTAGGGAGTCCCTTTTCCCTCACCCAGCTGGGGGGGTGCTTGGGGACAAGGTATTTAGGACTTAGAAGCACCAAGTCATGGGAACCAAGCCCTAGCAGGCTTGGGCTGGGCCTGAGGCCCTAAGCATTGGAACCTGGAAGGCAGCCAAGGGTCCAGGCCCAATCTGTCTCTTTGGGCTTTGCTGTGGCTCCCTCCCATTCCAGCCCTCAAAGGGAACCCTAATTTGGAAGTGGGGATCCTCTCACACATCCCAAAGGTGGTGAAAAAGAACGTTGGGAATCTCCTCTTTTCAGTATCTCTCTCATGGGGCTTTATTATTTTTTTTCTCTTCCCCCTCCTCATTCCCTTAATTGCAGATGTTCTAATTAAACCCTCAAATAGTTGTTACGCTGTTTTAAAAGGTACTTATTCAAGTGTCAACCAGGCTGGGCTGGGAGGAGGCAACACGGGCGGCGAATTAAAGGTAGATTGACTAATCACGGCTGCGATCATAATAATAAAATCAGAGGGGAAAAAATCACATTACGACTTTTGGTAGAAAGGAGGGAGCAGGCAGCCAGCGGCCGCCAGCTCTGTGCCTCCGACACAAAGAGTGCGGGCGATTCTGCGAGACTGATTTATGACGTTTTACAGCCCTATAAAAGCTGTAGCGTCGAGGCAAGCGCTCCTACCACCGCTGGCAGATTTAGTCTAATAAATAAAACATAAACAGTTAACTTTATGTGTCACTTTTATTGTTATCAAGTAAAATATAGCCGAGCCCCGGCAAGCTATGATTTTAAACTATAATTGTTATCAAGCACAACGCGGGGACCTGGCTCCCTCCCTGGGCTTCCCCTCTGCTGCCCCCCACCAATTCTGAGTTCTAGAAGATCAGTTAATTGGAGTCCAATGATGAGGCCACTCCTAGCTGAGGAACCAGGGGCTGGAAGAAGAGCCCTTCCTTGTGCCCTCTCTCTTCTGCCACCTCCCCTGGGGGTGTTCTGTGGGTGGGTGACAGAGGGAGGGTCAGGGTGAGAACCCTGCCGCCAAAGCTCAGGGACTTCAACTCTTCTTTTTGGAAGGCAGCCTGGAGCTGGCCCTGGGGAATATGTGTTTACATGTAAACACATGTGTTACATGGCTATAGTCCCTGACTGGAAGCAAGCAGGCTCTACCCACACAGGCCTCCCTTGAGAGTAAGGAATGGAGAGGAAACTCTCAGGGCTTTAGTTGCCCCCCCTTCAGAACAGTGACTGCTGGAAGAGATCTCTCTCTCTCTCTCTCTCTCTCTCTCTCTCTTTAATTTTTTTTTTTTTACCAGGGCTGTTCCGAGCCAGTCTGGGAGGTGCAGTGAGAAGGCCAGGGAGCCGGAGTCACACATGAGCTACCAGCTACCAGTAGGAGATATCCTCTGCTCTGGGACCTGGGCCGGGAAGGACAGTGGGTAGCAGGGAGGTCAAGGTTTCTGAAATCTGCTCTTGCCAACCACTTCCTGTCTCTCTTCAGCGGGGGCTCAAGCCCTAGACCTCCAGAAATGACGTCAGGATCATTTGCATCTCGCAGCCTCAACCTGCCTAGTACTGCTGGGACCCTGTCTCGAAGGTCCCTTGGCCAAGAGAGGGTTGGGTGAGTGTGTATTGGGGAGGAGAGCTGGACTTTAGGTTCCTTGGATGGCGTGAGGTACCTCAGGCTCTCTAGCCTTCTAACCTCAGCCTGGGCCCCTCCCTATGCAACCTCCTCTGAAGCCTTCATTAAACTTCCTCTTCCTGCGAAAGAGGGGCGCTGCCCCGTGACCTACACAGACTGCAAAACGATTGCCATAATGGAGACCACTGGAAAGGCCCTGGAGCCGAGGCCACGGGGCGCACTGGAGGCCGGAGAAGAGACCCTGGGTCGGGGCTGAATCACAGCCTCCCGACAGCCCTCAAAGCCCAGGCATGGGAGCCGAGCAAGGAGCCTCCCATCTCCTATTGCAGGGGAGGATTGTCAGTCTGGCGGGGTGTGCACTGGTGAGCACCCCAGCTTCTGCCAACCATCCCCCACCCCCACCCCCCAGCAGCAGCAGCACCACACACACAAAAAATTGGATACATTTTGAATAAAGCGATTCGGTTCCTTATCCGGGGACTGGGTTGCTCGGTGTGATTGGCCGGCGGAGTCACATGGTGAAAGTAACTTTACAGGGTCGCTAGCTAGTAGGAGGGCTTTATGGAGCAGAAAAACGACAAAGCGAGAAAAATTATTTTCCACTCCAGAAATTAATGATCATGAGCTCGTATTTGATGGACTCTAACTACATCGATCCGAAATTTCCTCCATGCGAAGAATATTCGCAAAATAGCTACATCCCTGAACACAGTCCGGAATATTACGGCCGGACCAGGGAATCGGGATTCCAGCATCACCACCAGGAGCTGTACCCACCACCGCCTCCGCGCCCTAGCTACCCAGAGCGTCAGTATAGCTGCACCAGTCTCCAGGGGCCCGGCAATTCGCGAGCCCACGGGCCGGCCCAAGCGGGCCACCACCACCCTGAGAAATCGCAGCAGCTCTGCGAGCCGGCGCCTCTCTCAGGCGCCTCTGCCTCCCCGTCCCCAGCCCCGCCAGCCTGCAGCCAGCCAACCCCCGACCATCCCTCCAGCGCCGCCAGCAAGCAGCCCATAGTCTACCCTTGGATGAAAAAAATTCACGTTAGCACGGGTAGGCAACTTTGCTTTTTGCCCCCCTCCCCTCTTCCTGGCGCTCCCCACCCTCCCTGGCCCCCTCTGGCCCCGTCCTCCTTTCTCTCCTTCCCCCCCTCTCTCTCCAGGAGCGACTCTGGGTTAGCACAATTGAACTGGATTTACGAGCGAGAATGGGTAATTACATCCCCCATAAATTTTATGGCTTAGCTACTCTGGGCAGTCCGAGCCATGTGCTACGATCTGTTATGTATGTGTGAAAACTATGCTCGCTTTCTAAGGGCGCATAAATAATTCAGTGTCGTTACAATGAGGATTCCCCTCTTATTACACTACAAAGTCTCCAGCTTCCTTCAACTTCTTTATAACCCATTTAGCTTGATGACTTTATTTCCACCACTCCCTCCTGTTCCTCAAAGCTGAGGATGGGGTGAGGGTGGGGGCGGGGAGCTTGATGCCTCTGAACCCCACTATTTGCTTCCCCTCCCCTCCCCCCAGTGAACCCCAATTATAACGGAGGGGAGCCCAAGCGCTCGAGGACAGCTTACACCCGGCAGCAGGTCCTGGAATTAGAGAAAGAGTTTCATTACAACCGCTACCTGACCAGAAGGAGAAGGATCGAGATCGCCCATTCGCTGTGCCTCTCTGAGAGGCAGATTAAAATCTGGTTCCAAAACCGTCGCATGAAATGGAAGAAGGACCACCGACTCCCCAACACCAAAGTGAGGTCAGCGCCCCCGGCAGGCGCTGCGCCCAGCACTCTCCAGGCAGCCACCCCTGGTACTTCTGAAGACCACTCCCAGAGCGCCACGCCGCCGGAGCAGCAACGGGCAGAGGACATTACCAGGTTATAAAACATAACTTACACCCCTGCCCCCACCCTGTGCTCCAAGACCCCCTCACACACAAATTGACTCTTATTTATAGAATTTAATATATATATATATTGGTTCTTTTTTCTCTTCCTCCTGCCTCCCTGTCAATTCCAGACAAAACAGATAAACAAGCCCCTTGCCCTTCTCCCTTCACTGTTAAGGACCCCTTTAAGCATGTGGTGTTATCTTAGCATGGTACCTGCTGGGTTTTGTTTTTGTTTTTTAAGGCCATTGGGGGGGTATTTATTTTTTAAGAAAAAAGCTGCAAAAATTATATATTGCAAGGTGCGATGGTCTGGTTTGGGTGAGTTTCAGGGGAAATGAGAAAAAGAAAAAGGAAAGGGAGATTTTTAAGTGGATTCTCATCCTCTCTCCTCCTCCTTCCCCCCTCTTTCCTTAGGCCTTTTGCATTGAAAATGCACCAGGGGAGGTTAGTGAGGGGGAAGTCATTTTAAGGAGAACAAAGCTATGAAGTTCTTTTGTATTCTCGTGGGGGGGTGGGAGGAGGGGGGAGAACAGCAGACAAAGCTAAATGCATCTGGAGAGCCTCTGGGAGCTGTTCAGTTTGAGAAGCCAAAAGAAAATAAAAATGAACTTTGGGTTCAGAGAGACAGTCTATAGGTAGATGCTCCCTACCCCCAGCGTGGTTATTGTGTTTTTGGACTGAATTCACTTGATTATTGTAAAACTTGCAATAAAGAATTTTAGTGTTGATGTGAAATACCCCGTGATCAATAATAAACCAGTGGCTGTGAATTAGTTTTACGTCAATGTCTGATGGCTTCTTTTTAATCCCCCTCCTTCTGGCCTGGGGACATCTCACCTTCTCTACAGTCTCTAAGTTCACTCTGAACAAATACACAAACCTTAACATTTGACCTCAGGTGTTCAAGGCCTATTGAAAAATCAGTCTAGGGTAAGGGATAAGGCAGACTGTGGAGCGTCCCACTGCCCTTTCTCTCTAACTTCTCAGAAAGACCAGGCCTTGGGTCCTTAGAGTGGAGCTGAGCATGGGGTGGGCATTCTCACTTTCCCTGGGTCAGGTCTGGCTCCCTCTCTTTGACTATTCTTTTTTCATACCCCACACTCTCCTTGTCCTTTAAGCCTGCCAAACCTGTAGACTAGAAGGCAAGTTTAAGGAAAGGGAGGGAAAAAAGTTCTCTTTCAAGACTTCTTGGGGTAAGGCTTTGAGGATGATGTCCCTTCTTCAGTTACATTCTTCTAAAGGGGTGAAGGGTTTAGAGCTGCTGGTTCTGAGGCTGCAAAGTGACTGTCTTGTATAGCGTATCTGTTTGTTTAACCTTGGGGAAAAGGCTGCAGTGGAGGCCAGAGAGGCCTCAAAGGCTGATGCCTGGAGGTAGCTAGCGAAGGAAGGAAGGACTTCCCTGTTTTTCTGGAACTTCTGATCCTGGTCTGCAGGTGTTAGAGATTCAAGAACTACTCTCTTCCTACAATTTTCCATGTCCTGGCAGAATGTAGCATCTGAGCAAGGCTTTGAGGTCGTGGATAATTGAATTTTCTCAGGTATGGGAGGTACACTACCAGGGAAACTATCTGGAATTATCCAAAGGACTAACTCAACCCAAAGGACCCCAGTTGGACCTATCTGGTCCTGGAGACCAGGCCTTAAGTTTAGCCTCCTCATTTTTGTTTCTTTCTTCTTCTTCTTTTTTCTTTTCTTTTTTTTTTTTTTTTGAGGTGGGGGAGAGGTGAGGGAAGCAAGCAGTTAGGAGCTTTCTCTTAGGCAATTTATCTAAACTTTGGGATGGAGGGCACTTAGGAATAGGAGCCAGCCTGGAGAGGCTAACTGAACCACCTTTCTCTACTCTGAATCCTGGAGTGAGAGGCAATAACAGACAGAGAAGACAACAAGTTGTGAAAATCTACTGGATGTGTTTTAAATTTCTTTTTTCTTGAACCACTTGCTGACTGATCCTGGGAGAAGAGGCTGTGTTGTTCTCTGGAGTCTGGCTATGTGTTGGGGGTTCCGCTTAGTCCTTGAGGTCCTCCCTCAGTGGTGCTCTGGAGACAACAAAACATGCTGTCTGCAATGTGAGGAAGCAGAGCCAACAATTATCTGGAGTTATTTTATGTAATCAAGCAAATTAGGGACCTGATGTGACTGTAGCCCTAGTCATCCAGAGGCTGTTGCCATAAGAGGGCTGAGAGGGCTAACTGGGAGGAGAGCAGGTCTGCGGCCAGGGTGGAAAGAAGGTGAGATGGGAAGGACTGAGGTCATCTTCAGAGCCCTAGTTTCTTGCCTGGCTTTGAGCTTTGGAGAATTTGGGAGAGGGCCTGCCACTACATGTTGTTTCTAAAGTTTCTCCTGGCGCTTTTCTTTCTGAAGGGACACTCCTGAACTCAGGGAAAGCAGCTTATAAAGGCTGGGACATCTATTTCCCTTTCTTTGAAAGTTTCTGTTTTTTTTCTTCTTGTGGCACACAACGTCATTATCTCTGTCCTTCTTGATCCAGAAATGGGGGACATCCCAAATCCATGCATTCTTGACAAATGTAGCAAAATTAAAATATTTTGCATTTGGGTTTTTGAAGAGTTGGTCCTCTAACCTCCAGAAATGTCCCTCTTCTTTCTCCAAAGTTTTCCTCTGCCTGGGTCCTGACCACCCAGAAAGCCTGTCGCCTAGCTGGGCAGGAGGGGAGCATGGGCTAACCTGGGCCTGGACTCCGGAGCTCTAGCAACCCTGGTCTCAATGCTCCAGATGCTTCCTGGCCTCATTGGGAAGTGGAGGGCAAGGTTTTCATTGGAGTTGAGTAGAGTAGTAGGGAAAGGCTGGAGGGCGGGTACCAGCCCAGGTTCACAAGAAGGACACAACATTTTCTCTCCCATTGCCTTTATATTCAACAGAGCCTCTGACCTCTCCACCACTCCCATCTCCGACCCTCCTAAGCCCAGTCCTTGCTCAGTACCTAGCCTCCAGATAGGATGTCACAGCCTTTGTAGGACTGGGGGTTTCTTGCCCAGACTCAGGGGAGAAGAAAGAGCAGGAATGCCTGCTAGTCCAGCATTGTATCATCTTCGATGGCCAAGTAAAATGAAGACCTGTGAACTGGGGGCACAAATCTTCCAGGGGCCTTCTTTTCAAACATCCGGGATCTCTACAAGTCCCAAATCCCTTTGCTATGTAAGTAGCTAGCGCTCGATTTTCCCTGGGGTAAGGAGAATAAATCTAAATTCGGTATTCCACTAAATTTTTGTTTCGACTAAAGTTGTTTGAGAGGGAAGGTGGGAAATCAAATGTGGGTGGAGAGGATCTGCTTGGGGAAAAATGGGAGCCCACACATGGGGGGCAGAAAAATGGAGAGATAACCTAGAGAGAGTAAGGTTAGCTGGGAAGGCATGGGCTACTTTGTTCTCTGAGGATCTCTTGTAGTTTGTATGAAGTTTCCTACAGTTCTGAATGTCTCAGTTTTCTACTGTAGAATTGCATATTGAAACCGAGAGAGAGAGAGAGAGAGAGAGAGAGAGAGAGAGAGAGAGAGAGAGTGCACGCGCAAGCCATGTGTTAGAGGTTTGCCAAAGTGTGAGCTATGGTGTCCTCTGCTCTGGAGGGTTTCTCTGTTTTCCCGAGATTCAGTACTAACCCAGAAAGGACCCTTAAGAGGGCACCATGGCAATGAGAAGTACACCGGGCACTTCAGTTCTTTCTCGGCTTTTTGTCAGGTCCTGTATTCACAAAGCTACTTCTCCAAGCTTTCTTGAGCTTTGTCTGGCACCTCACCTTTGGGCAACTAATTCAAATTAAAATGCCTCCTCTCCTAGAGGCCTCTCCTAGGCTTGGTAAAAGAGATAGAAGATCCCCTAATTCCAGCGGCCACCAAAGCAGATGGAATATTTATTGCCTCTCTGGATGTCATTACCTAAGAATACAATTTTATGAACCTTCTAATCTGTTAACTTGATTTATCTGGATGGGCAGAAGCCCAAAATAAACATTTGGAGAATTTAGGTGGGAAAAAAATTGTCTTTGCCTCTGACCAAGCTTCCTCATAGAACTGTCTGCCCTTCTCAGACTGCTTTTTCTACATCCAGAATCTCTAACCCCATTTTAATCTTTTTTATTTCCCTGTGGTGTGTGGCAGTTTTGGGGTATGCCTCTTGAGAATTAAACAGATGGGATGCACTATTTGAACTAGAGACTTCTGAAGCCTTGCACACCTTAAAACCTGCCCGGCAGGGAGTGGAGCAGGCAGAAACTGAGGCCAAAGGGAAGGAGATTTGACTATAGGCTTCCCAAGGCTGGGGTCATCTGCTCTGTTTCTCAGGTGGGGCGGGCCCTATCCTATTCTGCTCTCTTTGGTGTCAGCTCTGCAGGATTTAGGGAAATACACATCCTTGCAAGCTGCGGGAAAGGCCGCAGCTCCCTTCCGACCCGACTAGCCCCAAGAAAGAATCCGAAGGAAGGCAGGCTGGGAAAGGATCAGAAAGGAAGAGTGTTACAGAGCCCAGTAAAAGGAAGGGTTCATTTTTAGATGTCCTGTTCCCTTCAACACTGGCCATACCCTCTCATTTGTAGAATCCTGTCCTGGGGGTTCTCCTCCTCCTTACCCAGGGGTAAGGGTGAAGCAAAGGCGGTGTTATCTCGGCTCACTTCCTTGTTTTGAACTCCCTCATTTCCCAGCCCCAGTTTAGGGACTGGGAGAGGAAAGTATATTTGAATTTGGTTGTGGTGTTGTGCATACACGCCAAACCACCAGCCAGCCAGACACTAGCCTCTCTCTCCCAGCCTCTGGCTGCTTGGGAAATCCCTCGCGAAAGAATCTGGCAAAAAAGCGACTGTTTCAGTTGGGGATGGCGAGAGGGGGTAGCTCCTTTTCTCTGGACCGCCCTAGGGCAGGGGTCTCAGGATGGAGAAATGGGGAAATAGGGCCAAACTGAGCAAGGGCTGCTCTGGGCTCCAGGCCGCGTCTGCCCTGGGCGCGGTGTCGCCTTCGCCTAGGTCACGACCCCAAGCTCTGGCTGCGGACAATAGGGCTGGGGTGGGGAGCGCGGGCTGCGGGGCAGGCTGGGCGGGTTCACAGCACGGTGAACTCGGAAGCCTGGAGGTCTTGTGGATCCCAATAACCTTTCTTTCTCCTATTACAACACCTTCTTTCCCACCCACCCGCTACCTCACGGAGAATTGAGCGGACTCTCAATTACTCCTTGACCAATACACCACCACTTAACTACTACCAAATAAAGATATTTCTCTTTTTTTGCTTAGAAATGATAGTTTTTTCCGAGTTAGCCAGCAGAAAATAGGGCCCTTTGGAGATCTTTGTGGGCATGGAGAGGGAGGAAGGGCTCATCTGAGCGGCACCCAGGGCTGTCAGAAAGATCATAGGCTCTCAAACCAACCACCATCAGAACTGCAGGTCAGAAAGCCCTTCCTGGAAGAGATGGCTGCTTAGGTGCTGTGACTTTTGTCTCCCTGTCAGATTAGGCCTTTATTAAAAAGGGAAGCCTTCTCAAATCTGATGTACTTGTTGATAAGAGACTGGAAGGTGAGTCACAGGACAAGTCCCCCAAACGGGTATATTCTTGTTGGGGTGTTGTCTCCCCACCACGGTAATAACCAAAGTCTTAGCATAGCTCTGCTCATTTGAGCAACAATGGGTCTGTAAGTTTGTACATGTGGAGTCTTTCCACTTAGATGGAACAGATTTCAGGAAATAAGATTACAGCTTGGGGTTGAGTTCTAACTGGAGGGAAGAAGTCAGCTCCTGTGTGAAATGGGGAATGGCTAAGGGCAGCTCTGGGTGTGCTTTCTCCAGTGTGGGCCTCAGGACTGCCTCCTGCACCTGGCTCAGGTGTGGTAGGGATGTCACTCTCTCACCTGAGAACCTCCTGGGGGGTCGAGGTGGGGCTAAGTCTCGGAGAGTCTCAAACTATTTTGGAATGTGACTCCAGCTGTCTTTTCTTGACTGTCTTTTGCCTGTCACTCTATCTTCCCCTCGCTTCTTACCCTCTCTTTCCCTGCAGTTCCTCTGGGACAATAGCCAGCCCTAGCTTCACTCTTAAGTGAACCCTGCTCCCAACTGTAAAATTAGAAGAAGAAGAGCCAAAAGGTGACAACTTTTGAGGGACATTTTGGAGGGTTCAAATGTTCCTGGACAGGCCTCCAGGCCTGACTGCCTCAAACCGGATCTGAGCACTATAGAGTGGTCCCTGGACCAGCAGCAAGGAGAACAACGTTTTATAGCAGGCGGCTGTCAGCTCAGGCCTCTCCAGATCCCCTTTATCGCTACTCCAAGGCCGAGCCTCCAGTCTCCACTATACCTTTGTTCTTCTTCCGGTTCTCCCTGCCCCCTCCTCTTCTGTTTGATCCTCTCCACCACCCCTCCCCAAATAGTTTCTTTAGATCTGGAAGCATCTGTTCCTGCCCCTCCCCCCACTGTCTCCTCTTCATTTTCTTTCTCCTCCACCTCAAGCAGTTGCACAAAGGTCAGATCCACCACCATCCAGATACTGTGAGGCCAGGATGTGTGTCCCTTCATTCTCCCAGGTCCTGGATGCCCACAGTTTGAGTCTTGGTTTTCAGGACCCAAATCTTCTCTTTTTGGGACAATTATCCATTAAATTAAGGAAAAAAACTAGGAATTGTGGATGGGAGTCTCTGGCACTGGGTTTTTAGCTAACTAGACTGTTCTCTGCTGAGCTTTTGTGAGCTCAGATTTGGGCATGCCTTCACATTCTGGCTCAGACAGGACCTGGCCTTTCTAACTTCTCTCGCGCCCTACATTTCTTCCTGTCTTTCTTCAAATTGCAATTATTTCTTTCTTCTGCTTATTTCCTCTTCACCTCTTTCCTTTGTTGCAAAGTAATTTTCTTATCAATTAGAAAGTCCCCAGTCCCATTCAGAATTCTTCAGTCTGAAGTGAGGAGGTCAAGGCATTGCTCAGCCTGCACACTGGAGGTCCTCCCTTCTCTGCCTTCTAGAAAAATTAAAAAGTGTTTTTAAATGGCTCCCTTTTACAGCTTCCTTCCTGACTTGCATCCTCATAGAATATCTTATCTCAGAAGTTTGAAGGAGATGATGTCAGGCGGACAATAGCCAGTCTCTCCACTCTTGGTCAGTCTAGTGGTGCGGAGGTCTACTTAAGTCAGGGGCAAGCTCCTGAGCACTGGTAGGGCCTGCCTCTAGCAAACTCAGTTTCATAGCCCAGGGCACATATTAGAACAATCTCAGGGTCCTTGTCCTAACACCTAATGGAAAGGAGTAACCTCCCCCCTCCCTCCCTTCAACTCTATCTTAAGGTCCAGCCCTGATGGGATCTTGTCGTCTTCACCTCAGAAGAGCAGCAGTTGCTCAACAGCCCCAGACTTGTGCTCATAGTGGATTATCCCTCAGTTTTTATGGTGACAAAAGGCAGCTGAACTACCTAACAACATACACATACACACATCTGCACACACGTGCGCACACACGCGCACACACACACACACACACACACACACACTGAATAGGTAGATCTTGATGGCAAAAGTGCCTTTGCCATTCTGAAGAGGGTTGACAGTGGAGAGGGTCTTGTCTGGTCAATTATCCCATAGTCCTTTCTCTCAGCACACATATTTATGTACAGGCACACCTTCAAACATGTGATGCATACATGCAAAACCTCTATTCTTATATGAATGGTAGGTAACTTTGCTGAAGGCAGCATATGTCTGTCTATCTGTGTGTACAGAATAACATCTCCCCAGGCACTTAGGGAGTGGATTAGTTCCCTTACCACTAATGTCCCTGGTAACAGAGGCCTGTATTGGACCATGTGGCCTAAGGACTCAGTTTTGTGTCCAACTGGACTCTTTAGGCCTGGGGTGATTAAAAGGAAGGAGGCAGGAGTCAAGGGACTGTCTAGAAGATACGAATGAATCCTTACCCACCCCACTTGTTTCAATGTTAAAATTAAATAAAAACCACAAATGCTTATTTAGCTCTCTAATCCTCATATTACACTCCTGGGTCAGACCTTAAAAACAATCACCACCACAGTAACATTGCAAGGGCTGTAGCTACACGCTAGACCCGTTAGTTGTCTTATTGTGGTGCTGCAGAGATCAAGGATTAATGTTCAAGAAACATTTGGATTTAGAAGCATTCAGGAGTGTTATCTGTTATTATATTAATAGGCGCCTACTTAAGTACTTGCTATGAACCAGGCACTGGATTAGATCCACTCTTTCATTTGAGCCTTAACATGGGAAGAAAGTGATTACATTTCCACTTGGCAAAGATGCTGAAGCTGGTGGTGGTGGGCACGCCTTTCATCTCAGCACTTGGGTGACAGAGGCGGGAGGATCTGTGTGAGTCTGAGGCCAGTTTGGTCTACATGGTGCTTTCCAGAACAGCCAAGGCTATGTAGAAAGACTCTTATCTGAAGAGGAGGGGAGAACAAATAAGCCTCAGGAGGTCAAGGGTGTGCTTCACTGGGAGGGCCCAGAATCCACTTGGATTTGCTTGACCTCTGATTGGATGTTCAGAACTGTTCCATTTATTTGCTATTGAGGGACATAGAGTCTGGTTGTTAAAATGAGACAGTGTGGCAAGAAGTCATGGTGAGGCAATGGGAGCCTCAACGGAAGGCAAGAAGGACCCAGAGTAGCCTGGGCTTTGCCATCTACTCTGGCTTTGCCTTGATGGGATCTTATCCTCATCAGCTTAGTAGTTCTTAATGTATGATCCCAGTATTTGGTATAATCTTATAAATTATTAGAATTCAGGCTGGGGATGTAGCTCAGTTCTGGTAGAGTGTGTGCGTAGTATGCATGAAGCCTTGGGTTCAATCCCTATCACCACATAACAGGTCTGGTAGTGCAGACCTGGAGACTCAGCACTGCAAAAGTGCAGGCAGAAGGGTCGGGAGTTCAAGATAAGTTCCTTCTCAGTGCATAGTGAATTTGAGGTCAGCTTGGCTTACAAGAGACCATTTTTAGAAATTGTGTGTGTGTAAGTGTGTGTGTATGTTAAAATTAAAATTCCAGGGACCAGCCAGGTGGTGGTGGCGCACGCCTTTAATCCCAGCACTCAGGAGGCAGAAGCAAGCAGATCTCTGTGAGTTAGAGGCCAGCCTGATCTACAAGATCTAGTTCCAGGTCAGGCTCCAAAGGTACAGATAAACCCTGTCTTGAAGAACCAAAAAAAAAAAAAAATTCTAGGGACCACAGGGCAATGGTAACACATGCCTTTAATCTCAGCACTTGGGAGGCAGAGGCAGGTGGATTTTTTTAGTTCAAGGTCAACTTGGTTTGCAGAGTGAATTCCAGGACAGCCAGGGTTACACAAAGAAATCTTATCCAGAGAGAAAGAGAGAGAATTTCAAGGAGTATTTACTAGTATAGATTATATCTTTCTAAAACAATATATCTATCCAACAAATGTTCAATGGGAAATGATTGTTTTCCAGAACAGAAACAATGTAGAGCAAACAATGCTGTCCTCTCACATGTTTGCATATGCCTTTGATTGACATGTCTGAGGTGCACAGCCTCGTCCAGACAGAAGAGTGGGAATCTGCAGAGCTCCCAGAACCCCCAGGAATCTGTACAATCAACAGAGCCCATGCTACAATAATTATTCTGGCCAGGTATGGTGGCCCAGTCTTTAATCCCAGCACTCAGGAGGCAGAGGCAGGTGGATCTCTGTGAGTTCAAGGTCAGCCTGATCTACAAAGCAAGTTCCAGGATAGCTAGGGCTACACAGAAAAACCCTGTCTCGAAATACCAGAGGAAGAAAAAAGAACTCCAGTTTCCAGTTCTCTGGCCCTAAATCTGTGCTCACCTCATTTCAACCCTTTCTCTAGAGACACGGCTGTTTAGAATGTCTTGGGAAGGCAGATGGGTACAGTGTGCAAACCATTTGTGGGAGTGTATGATGTTTGTATTATTTGAATATATTCATGAAGAGAAATATGTTTCCTATCCCTGCACGCTAAGTTACAGCTCTCCTGAGAGATACAGGGCACCAGTCTGCTAATGTTTCTCCTTCCTTACCAAATTCTCCTATGGTCCCAGACTGATATGTGTGGTCTCAGGGACGCCTTTTTATCCCAGGCTTTCCACTGGCATATCCTCAGCAACACTACATAGAAAGCCCAGCTTTTCACAGGAACACATGGAACAAGCTCACTGGGGCATAATAATCTGATTTCCATTGTTTTCCTGTCCAGCATGTTTGAGATACTTTTTTCACTTAAATGAGCTACAAGTGTGTCACTCAGGCAATTGTATCTGTGTAAATGGAACCCTCAGGTGTCCATAGCTGCTTAGGTAAGGTATACAAATACACAAATACACATACAAATGAGCAGCTGAAATCTCTGTCCTTCTGTTAATCTGAGAGGTGTTTATGTTGTATATTTTGTGCTTTCATGAAGCTTGGAAGCTCATGTTTATGAAGGGTACAATGAGAAAAGCCCTTAATAGGAGTCTGTAATCCTGAATTCATCTAAGCTTTCTGTTCCCAGTTGCCTTGAGCAAATCTCTTGCTGGGTGAGAGCTTCTACTTTCTCATCTACCTAAGGGGACAGGAGTCATTATAGTTTCCATAGCATCTCAAGAGAGTGGGAGACTCCTGGGTGAATATGATTCATTTCGCTTACAGAAGAGTCCAGACAAAACTGTGAGGAAAATAGTATAATTGGACACTTGTCACCAACTTTTCATTTCAACAATGGTTTACCCACAAACAGCCTAGCTCTGTCTCTTCCCCTACTGCTAGCAGCCACATATATTTGGAAGCAAATCCCAGACATCATATCACTTCTTTTGGAAGTACTTCTTCCGTGTATCTCTAAAAGATTATTTTTGCAACAGGACTACAATATGATTATGATATCTACAAAATTTTTTTAGTAAAGTTCTTTGGCTTTAGAGAGTAAAAAAGGCTTAAGATGCAGAGCCACTAGCTCCCCTGTGTGTCATGCTTAGAGCTGATAAATGTCAATAAAAGAAAATAAAAACAGTGGGGAAAGAATGACATTTCCGTGTTTATCTCCAACTTTAAATCCCAGACAACCACCAACTCCTCCCCTTTCCTCATTGGGTCTATTAGAAATGGGCTAAGAAGAGACCCTGGAGGTTCAGACATGGGGCTGCCAAAGGAGCTCTTGGAAGATACTGCAGATCTCAACCTGGAAAAAAATGGACTTGAGCCAACAGGAGTCTGAGCAAAGGGCTTGACCAACCATTCTTCAGCAACAGAATTCTTCCTTAGTTTGCCAAAAGCTTGAGAGATGTCTAAAGTCACCCTGGTGTTAGTTAATGGCCCCTACATGTAATAGCATCTTCACACCAGTGCCCAAAAGGAGACTGCATGGAGGCCCAGAAAGCTCCCCTGCTCAGACACATGCAGAGTCTGAGAGACTGAGGCAAATATACAAGTGCCCACTAGCAAACTCTGTGAGATATAAACCCAACACCCAGGGACACTTGCATATCTGAGGATCCAAGCATGACAGTTCTGGAACCAAATGAAAAAGCCAAAGACGGGCTGGAGAGATAGCTCAACGGTTAAGAGCATTGCCTGCTATTCCAAAGGTCCTGAGTTCAATTCCCAGCAACCACATGGTGGCTCACAACCATCTGTAATGAGGCCTGGTACCCTCTTCTGGCCTGCAGGCATATATTGTATACATAATAAATAAATAAATATTTAAAAAAAAAGAAAGAGCCAAAGACATACAAATGCACTGGAGCCAAGTCCTAGTCTCTTGTATCATGAAGTTGGCCTAATTTTGATCAAAGCCACACTCTAAGGGGTGCGTGGGTATGCGAGCTCTCACACTGTGTGTGAACATTCTTTTAATACTCCTAACAACATAAAGGTCTCTATTCTTCATAACACCCAGTAATACAAATTGCATTTCCCTGACCATAAGAAGATATCATTTCTTTATGTTTCTGAGTCTTTTGAATTTGTTCTGTTATTCATGTTTCCATGGCCTTCCCACTGTTCTTGAGAACACACATTCTTTATCCCTCAGGCCCCTCTCTGGAGGCCGAGATGAGAGTGACCTGTGTGGCGTGGTGTGTGCCACGTCCTCCTACACACGGAGTCAGCTGGGTGAGGGAGGAAGAACACTATCCACGCAGAGGCCTCGAGCCACCCAAGGGAATGTCGTTTGGCCTGCACTGCAGCTATGGGCCAGATTGACTTTTCAGTGAACTCACTGATCCAAGAGGGTGCTTTGACATCATAGAAATGTGCTTTCATTGGACCTGAGGGAGCCTATGGCAGTTGCCTGTGTACAATTTTTTGAAGAGAATGTATCAATTAAAAGAATAAAGGTGGTCAGGCGGTGGTGGCGCACGCCTTTAAATCCAGCACTCGAGAGGCAGAGGCAGACTGATCTCTGTGTGTTAGAGGCCAATCTGGTCTTCAAAGTGAGTTCCAGGACAGCTAGGGCTGTCACATAGAGAAACCCTGTCTCAAAAAACACACACAGAGAGAGAGACAGACAGACAGACTATGGGTGATGGAATGGCTAGATTGGGTCGTTGACTAGGCCTTGCACAGTCACAGAGTGACTTTGAGTCAGCAAGGCTAGACAGAATCCGACAGTGCTAAACCAGACCCACAGATTAGAGAGATAAACCAGTAAGAGCAGCTGACACTGTGGTGCATGTCAGTGGAAGAGCCCACTTTCAGGATCTCATTTGAAATCAATGACCTCATCACAAACCGCAGTCACATTTGAAAGCACTAGAAATTAGGAATTCAGGCTGGAGAGATGGCTCAGCATTTCCACTTACTGCTCTTCCAGAGGACCTGGGTTCAATTCCCAGCACCCACATGGCGACTCATGACTGTAAGTCCAGTTTCAGGGAATCTGGCACCCTCACACAGGCACACATGAAGGCAAAACACCAATGCACATACAATAAAAAAATAAATCTTTAAAAAAATTAGTTCAACATATGAGTTTTGAAGAGATAGAGCTGAGCCCATAGCTGACACCATGGTCTTACTCCCAGCCACACCGTCAGTGTGCCCACATTGAAATGAACAACGATGCAAATTTACTTCTGAAATAGTCAATTCAGATTTGTTTCCTAGCGCTGGGAATTTGTTGTTTGTTCCTTAATTTTTAAATTGACCCGAGTGTGGTGTGTGTGTCTTTAATCCCAGCACTTGAAAGGCAGAGGCAGGTGGATCTCTATTCAAGGCCAGCCATATCTATATAGCAAGCTCAAGGGCAGCCAGAACGGTATAATAGAGAAACTTTGTCTGAAAAAAACAAAAATAAATTTTTTTAGATT